>QANZ01042480.1:0-11261 GCA_003254925.1 Chamaecrista fasciculata
TGCAGGACTCTCCGGGTCGGTCCAACAATTTGTAACCCTTACAAATTTGCACCATGGCTCTCGAGAAGCATCTAGTGCATGTATCTCTATACACCGAGGTCATGCTGGTCTTAGTTCATTTACGTTCCCACGTGAATGATCGACCAGGGACAGTTTTAGATTAATTATCTTATAATCAATCAAGGACACTATCATAGTAAACACGCTAATAATATGATAACAACATAATTTATCTCTATAAATTAATCAAAAACTATATATATGTTCAAATAACACATAAATAAAATGATTGGCCCTAGGGCACAATCTCCATCACTCAACGCTAGCAACAAGCTGGAGATAACACCGTCCGTCGTAGCCAAAGTACCGCCTGTGACCTAGGAGGATGCCTTCGCAGCCTTCAAGGCCTCCATAGGCATCGACTTTAGGGCAATTCGTCAGGAGTTTCAAGACTTTATGGCTGGGAGAATCGTAGCCCCAGGCCAGGAAGGATAAAGGGAAAGCAGTAGTTGTGGACCTCAAAATCCCCTAGTTCAAGGAAAGCAGGTCGAAGCCAATAACGCAGAAAACCAGAGTCAAGTTCCAACGCAGCCAAGGATGGCGGGCGTTGCTCCTTCCACCCTGATGAGCCAGTACCCTCCGAACTTGTCGTATGCCTACCACGGTTGGGCCCCACTAGGCACCTATTACGAGTACGACAGCGAACCAACAACAGGCGACGTCCTCCGGGTTGTACAACCCAATCCAACCCTCTGTTGCACCAAGAACAGAAGTAAGAACGACGCCCCAAATGGAGGGAGGTTTGGTGGCACACATACAAGCCGCCCCGTTGGAAGCCAATTAGAAGATGCCCTACAAACTAACCCACTACACTGGATAAAAGGATCCCGAGGATCATCTAAAAAGCTTCAAGGCTGCCATGCAGATATCGAACCTAGGGGACGCTCAACGATGCAAACTATTTTTGAGTACATTAGAAGGACCGGCCCTAGATTGGTTTTCCAAAATCTCGACAAGGTCAGTCCATTGCTTCAGGGACCTAGAAGAACTCTTCCTTAAACGTTTCGCCTCAAGCAAAGTTTACAAACAGCCCATGGCGGTCCTCAATTACGTACGACCGTCGAAAGGGGAATCTTTGATGGACTTCCTTGCTAGGTTCAACAAAGTCTTGATAACCATCAAGGGTTTAGATGAAAAATCGTTGTACATTCGTTCCTGATTGGAGTACGACCAGGTCACGCCCAGAGAGAACTAGTGTACCATGCCCCAAAAGATTTGATTGACCTCTTCGCTCGAATAGAGGAATTCATCATGAAAGAAGATTTAGATCAAACACAGAGGAAGCGCTTTGCCGACGTAGAACAAGATAGCAAGAAGCTGTTGGAGATTGTGCCCTAGGGCCAATCATTTTATGTATATGTTTTGAACATATTGATTAATTTATGGAGATAAATTATGTTGTTATCATATTATTAGCATGTTTACTATGATAGTGTACTTGATTAATTATGAGATAATTAATCTAAATTCGTCCCTGGTCGATTATTCTCGTGGGAGCGAGGATGAACTAATACCAGCATGACCTCGGTGTATGGAGATACATGCACTAGATGCTTTACGAGAGTCATGGTGCAATTATGTAAAGGGTTACAAGTTGCTGGACTGACCCGGAGAGTCCTGCATGGGTTTAGTCATTAGCAAGTCTCTCCTGTACACTTGTCACGATGCCTTAGACCTGAGGTCTTGACTATTCCGGCGTTGTAGTTGTCAAACTTTGGCCTAGTCTAACGTTGCCCGTAACAGGGTAGACATAAGGGCTAGGTACGGGTTTGGTTGATTGCAGTGCTGAGGAATGTGGTTGACCAAGATGGGATTTTGTCCCTCATAGATATGAGAGATATCTAACTGGCGCCCTCGATGAGTCTGTCCAAGGAAAGAGTGGCCACTCAGTAAATTGGGACTAACTCAGGAAATCGAGAAAGTTTTGGTTTGGATTAAGGATGACTTTCCCGTGCCTTATCCAGAACCAAGATATCGTGTGACAATAGGGTCTATGACAAGGTGGTACTAAGGTTAAATCGGTCATTTTGATAAAACGATAACTCACGTGTTTTGGGTAGTCGTGATGGCTTGCTAGAGTCCGCTCTCGACTTGTGAGTCATAGGGATGGCTTGCTGCCAACTTCACGTGGGGCCTGCTGGGTCACACATGAGCAGGATCTGGACACCGCTTAAAGGGACACGAATTAGGGTTAATTCGTGAGTCACTCCGGTGACACAATTTAAGACATAGCTAAATGTCTTGGACATAAAGTTTTGTCTTAAATAAAATCTACGGTTGAGATATTTAAATTTTTGGGACAAGTTTAAATATATTAATTGTTAAATAGTTAATTGGATTGTTGGCCAAAAAAAAAAATAGTTAATTGGATTAATCTATTTACAATTATAATATTAGGGAATAATAAATTAAATAAGGTTCCTAAAAGTTAGGAGATTATTGATTTATTAAATTCACTAATATTAGGATAAGATGGATAGAGGGTGGCGCCTCATATAAAGGGATTTTAATTAATGAAAATGTTTTGTTAATTAAAGTCATGAATTTGAATTCAAGATTTGATCTAGATTTCAAGATTCAAAATTTGAATTAAAGATATTAGGGTAATATTTTAATTCAAAATTATTGGAAGATAATAATTTGGTTATAACTTCCTAAGAGTTAGGAATGTTATTTTGATTTATTAAATACCTTAAAAATAAGAGGGGATAGGCGCATGGCTTGTGGGACCAAGGAGGAAGATTTGATCTTCCATTTTGATTCTCAAAGATTGCATTTTGAATTCAATTAAGATATTAAGGTAATATTTTAATTAAGAATTCAAGTCCTAAAATTATAATATTATTGTAATCTTATAATTTTATAATTGATAATCCAAATTATAATTATCAATTCCCCAACTCTATAAATACCTAGAGGAAGTCGACTTGGCCTACACTTGTGCATTCAAGAGAGAGAAAGTCTAGGCTCCCTAATTTATAGAGAGAGAGAGGAAGTCGAATTTCTCTAAGAGTTAGAGAGAGAATTCGACTTGAACCCTAATTAGAGTTTTGAGAGAGAAAACAAGAAAGTGTTCTTCAGTTCTTGCGCCACCATATATTCTTGGTTCAAGAATTGTTCTTGATAACCAAGAACCGTAGATTGGAGTCCCGAGTTCTTTTGGAGAAAAGAACTGAAGGCTAGCACCTTGGTGTCAGCAAACTGTTCGTGTAGATTACCGGCAGAGGAAGAACACTTGGAGTGGGCTTCTCGGGATCGCATCATTCAACCACATCGATTGAAACATTGAGGAGGATCGTTAGAGTAGGTTCAACAGACGAAGAGACCATCAATGAAACGAAAGGGATTCCTGAAGAGGCCAAGGACGCTGCCCAGAGGACACCATTCGACCTATACCGTCTTGGCGGTGAGCACCAAAGAAATCTTGCAAGAAATCGAGTACACTCACCTACTCCCTAAGGTGCAATCCCGACCAAAAAGACCAGGCCGAAATGTAGATACGTCCAAATGGTGTAGATACCACAACGACGTAGGGCACACAATTGACGAGTGCATTCTACTCAGATGAAATCAAAATAATTAATCGAGCGAGGACGCTTGTCGTCCAGATTCATAAAAAGGGATAAGAGAGGGATGCACGGGACAAGCCCCGCCACGAAGACCGTAAAAGGCAAAGACTAGACAATGATAGGGGGCGTCGACCCCCGAAGGACGCCCCACCAACAGGAGTAATTCATATAATCTTTGGAGCCATCGAGAAAGATAGTGGGGGATGCCCCCACAAGAGAGGCAAGGTGAGTCGATTTGTCCTCAAGCTGGACTACTCTGTTGGAGATTGTGCCCTAGGGCCAATCATTCTATGAATATGTTGTGAACATATTAATTAATTTATAGAGATAAATTAATGGTTATCATATTATTAGCATGTTTACTATGATAATAGTCCGTGATTAATTATAGGATAATTAATCTAAACTGTCCCTGGTCGCTCATTCAAGTGGGAACTTGAAATGAACCAAGACCAGCATGACCTCGGTGCATAGAGATGCATGCACTAGATGCTGGTAAGAGAGTCATGGTGCAATTACGTAAGGGGTTACGAGTTGCTGGACTGACCCGGAGAATCCTGCATGGGTTTTAGTCATTAGCTAGTTTCTCCTGTACACCTGTCACGATGCCCTTAGACCTGAGGTCTTCATCATTTTGGCGTTGTAGTTGTCAGACTTTGGGTTAGTCTAACGTTACCCGTAGCAGGGTAGCCATAAGGGCTAAGTACGGGTTTGGTTGATTACCGTGCTGAGGAATATGGTTGACCAAGATGGAATTTTGTCCCTCATATAGATGGAGATATTTAACTGGGCCCCTCGATGAGTCTGTCCAAGGAAGGTGTGGCCACACTGGAAATTGGGACTTACTCAAGGAATCGAGAAAGTTGAGGTTTGGATCTTGGATGACTTTCCCATGCCTAATCCATGACCAAAATATCGTAGGACAAAAAGGGATCTAGACAAGGTGGTACTGAGGTTAAGTCGTTTCGGCGTTAAACGATAACTCACGTGTTTTGGGTAGTCGTGATGGCTTGCTAGAGTCCGCTCTCGACTTGTAAGTCATAGGGATGACTTGCTGCCAACTTCACGTGGGGCCTGTTGGGTCACACACGAGCAGGATCAAGATGCCACATCGGGACACGAATTAGGGTTAATTCGTGGGTCGCATTTGTGACGCCGTTTAAGACGTAATTGACTGTCTGGGACATGAAATATTGTCTTAAATAAATATCTACAGTTATATGATATTTAGATTTGTGGGACAAATTTAAATATATATATGATAATTGTTAAATAGATAATTGGATTATGCTATTTACAATTATATTCCTATTTATAATATTAGGAATAAATAAATTAGATAAGTTTCCTAAAAGTTAGGAAATTATTGATTTATTAAATTAACTAATATTGGGATAGATAGGATGGAGGTTGGCGTCTCTTATGGCCTATTTTAATTAATAGAAATGTTTTATTAATTAAAAGGTCATGGTTTGAAATTTGAAATTCAAATAGATTTGATCTAGATTTCAAATGATTGGATTAAATATATTAAGGTAATATTTTAATTCAATAATAATATGTATATAGGAAAAGTCGAATTTTAGGTCAAGTTTGAATTTAAATATTAGTGTAATATTTTAATTCAATAAAGACTAAACTTCAAAATTTAAAAGATTGACTAAAGATATTATGGTAATATCTTAAATCAATATTGTTGGAAAATAACAAATTAGTTATAACTACCTAAGAGTTAGGTTTGTTATTTTGATTTATTAAATTCCAACAAAATGATGGGGACTAGGCGCATGGAGGTGGAATCTTTTGGGAAGATTTGATCTTCCAATTTGATTCTCCAAGATTGCATTTGAATTCAAATTATAATATTAAGGTAATATTAATAATATTAAGGTAATATTATAATTAGGAATTCAAGTCCTAAAATTATGATATTATTGTAATCTCATAATTTAATAATTTGATAATTTAGGGATTCCCTAATTATAATTATCAAAACCTCAAACCCTATATATACATACTAGCTAAAGTCGACTTTAACCCAATGCCTCATGACTCTTGGAATTTCGACTTTTCTCACCCATATTCACAAGAGCAAAATCTGTTTTGAGTCTTGGTGAAGAGAGAGAGAAAACACAACCCTAGCTTTTCTAGAGAGGGAAAGTGGCGCAAACCTAAAAGGAGTTTTAGGGTTTGTGAGAAGGTTGTGTGAGATCAAGAATAAGATTCTTGATCATAGGCGCCATCTATTCTTGGAAGTTCAAGAATTGTTCTTGAACTCAAGAACACCGTAGATAAGGTCCCTGATTCACTTGGAGAAGTGAAGGAGGCTAGCACCTAGGCATCTGCCAAACTGTTCGTGTGGATCACCGGCGGAGGGAGCACACTCGGAATGGACTCCTCAGCATCGTGGACACAAAAGTCGCCGATTGATTTGGGTAAAATTCTGGTCCTTATACTGACACAGATCCATATAGCGGATTCATTGGGAAAGAAGTCGCTATGTGCCTTGTTTTATTATGTTTTGGTTTAAATTTTTTAAATCTATATCCGTTTCCGCTGCGTTGTGTGCATGGCGATTTCCCAACATACTCCAGCCCGCGCCATAAGGAATGGATAGAGCCAATCGTGTTCACCGATTAGGAGCAGCAATATGTCGATCTACAGTATGATGACCATATGGTCATCAACGCCCGGATCGCAGACTTCATCGTATAAAGGATTTTGGTTGATCAAGGCTCGTCTGCCGATGTTCTGTTTAAACCTTGCTTCGGCTGCCTCAAACTCTTTACAATAGAATTAGAGCAACACGATCAAAATCTGACTGGTTTTACTAGCGACCAAATCACTCCTCTTGGGAAGATTAGCCTACTTATGACATTGGTAGAAGGTTCCAAGGCCAAGAGCCTTTCCGTGAGTTTCATTGTGGTCGACACCCCTTCAGCCTATAACGCGCTCTTAGGACGCCCATCTCTCAACACGGCAAGGGCGGTGATCTCCACGACAGATCTCAGAATGAAATTCCCAACCCCAGAAGGAGTGGGATTGGTGAAAGCCAACCAGAAGGTCGCCAGGCAATGCTATGCCCTAAGATTAGGAGCCGTGAGGAAGCCCCTTCCAAAAGAAGAAGAAAAGGGTCATCCAGCTGCAGAAATTCTCAATTGCGAGGTAGAGGACTTCCGAAATGAAATGAGTATGCAAAGATCAACCCCGATGGGGGACTTGGAAGCCATAGAGCTAATTCCAAGGACAAAAAAGACCCTACAAATTAACTCAGCCCTTGACAAAGAAGTCAAGGACTCCCTGATTGAGTTACTTATGGGCTCCATAGATGTCTTTGCATGGACGCCCGCCGATATGCCAGGTATAGACCCCAAACTTATCTGTCACTGCCTCAACACTGATGGCAGGCCAGGAGTCACTTACCTTTACATGTCTTTGTCATTATTAGTGTTTGAGACTCTTAGTCATTTTTCAATGAAAGTCAAATTTTAGCTCTACACGCTCAATGCGAAATTGCCCAAGGCAAGTTAAAATCGGGCATGACGCCCTACACCATCGCTCGGGGGGAGGCCCCAGAACAGTGATGAATGGACACCTAATCGTCCCGTGGGTATGGCACCCACACCTCAGGCATGCTACACCCCTAGGAGGCTAGCCACAAATGAGAATTCTCTAAAACGAAAAAGAAATCATTCACATGCAATATTACAAAAAGTAAGTCAACGACAAAATACTTAAGCACGTCCACAACGATGAAAGCATTACAAAGTTAGCTGGCGCACTGGGGGGCATTAGTTTGTAAAGGGTATGACACTCAACATATTTCAAAAATGGCCCCTCTGAGAGACAATAGTCTTTTAATTGAAAGTTAAACTAAGACAAAAGAAACACAAAATAGAGGCCCTAAGCGGCCTAGTCCTCGTCGAGGGCTCCAGCAACATCCTCGCCCAACTCGTCGCCATTGTGAATCTTTCTGAATGCAGGCACTGGAATATCTGGAGGCCTGGTCTCACCCTCGTAATAGGGAAACTCCTCATCCCTTAAAGATTGGTAACCATTAGTCCCAAATGAAGGCGAAGGAGGAGGAATGTCTTCTTCTAGAGGGTCCGGCTCCAATGAGTCACGAATGACGCCATCAATGGCAACCTTGTTTGGACAGATGTCTATTGTATCAAGGTTCAGGTTGCGCACCCGCAGCTGGTTAACAACATTCTTGAAACAATGATATCCAAAATGCTTGCAAGTCTAATCGGTGGTGACATTGACGGCGGCCAAAAAAGTCTTCCTGCAACTTCTTGACTTGGTCTTCCAACTCCAAGTTCTTTAGCACAATAAGTCCATTGTCTTTCTCAAGCCTTGTCACCATTCCCTATTGTCGCGCCTGACATTGCGGAGAATGTCGATCACGACGAAAAAAAGAGGAGTCGCCACCAAATTTTATAAGAAAAATTTGGAAAAATAATTTTGGGAAAAATCTTGAGAAAAATGGTGGATAAGGCAATTTTTAGAAAAAAATGGTCTTAAACTAAAGACGGGTTCGGGAGCACATTTAATTTATAGGGAAAGTGTCAGGAACCCTAGAAATCCCTTATAATTATAAGGTTACCTCAAAATAATTATTTAAATTAAATGGCCAAAATAATTATATTTAATTATCCCTTAAGTACACAACAAACATCCTCGAGACCAAAGATTGATGAACAAAAATATTAAATTGCAATTATAATCAAATCATGAAAATATCACAATAAGGTATTCAAGCAATTTAATAAAGGAAAAAGAAAAAAAAATGGAGAAATAGAAAAAGTTAGACTTGACTCAAGTTTTGGGACCTAAGGCCTACGTACCCTAATTAGAGATCAAAGTCCACGTAGTTCGGAATTAATTTGGTAATTGGAAGTGGGTTAGAGGACTTACCTGAAATCCTCGTTTTATTGTTGAAAGTGAGAGTTAGAGTATTTAAACAAAAATTATAAAAACACCCAAAAATATAGAAAAACATGTGTACCTTGATTGCAAGTGTACCTGTAGGATTTAATATTCTCTGGGGAAATACTCGCTGAAGAGAACATGATTATTTTATGATTTTTATTATTATTATGAGATTAAAGGAGCAACCTAATAATCTCATTTTAGTGATGATTTAGACTAAAAGTTAACTTAAAAGTCTAAACTTGATTTTAAAATATTCTGAGTTATGAACTCTAGAAATATTTTATAAATGATCTTAATCTAAAATTGTTATCTCAAGATACAATCGTAGTCTCCTAATTAAATATTTGCAATAAAGATGGGAGAAAACAATTTAAAACATATATGAATAAGCCATGTAAATAGAATATAATATAATATATATAATATATAATACATAATATAATATATATATATACACACAGTGGGCGGAGAAAAGAGCTTCAAATTCTTTTGACAAAAATTACAATTCAACCCCAAATAGTTTCTAGAATTTTCAGTCAGGTCCCTAGACATGAAATATCCAGGGACTAAATGAAACTTTATTAAAGTTTCTGGGGTCAAAGCGTAATTTTGGGAAAATATGGGGAGCAGAAAGCTAATTACGAAAAAATCCAGATTGTAGGTAAAAAATTCAGTTTAGTCCCTATCGGGTACTAAAAGTCTTGATTTTAATCGAATTTCTTCACCGTTGGAACGCCTTTGGAGAATAACTCCATTGTTCCTTCATTCGGGCCCTAAAACTAACTCATAGGTATTCAAACCTACCCCAAAAATGAGATGAAGATGAAAAAAACAAATTAAAAGAGAAGAAAGAAAAAGAAACCGAAATTAGACTTATCACACAAAGTTTCTCTCTCTAAATGAATTTTTCTCTCTCTAAAAATATGAACTTTCCTCTCTCTAAAATTTGAATTTTTTCTCTTATTTTGCTCTCCAAAAGTTGTCTTTTTTCCTACAAACATCTTATATATTTATAGGTCTGAAAGGAGAATCAATAGGATCAAAAGTTAATGCTAATTGATACAAAATAATATCCAAAAATCAATCCAATCACCAATCTAAAATTGGTGATCAAATTTCAAAAATTTGATTGATTTGGGTCAAAAATCATAGATTTAGTATGATCAAAATTGATCCCCAAAAGTTTTCTTTTCCCTCATTTTCGTGTCTCCTCCCTAATTAATTCATTTACATTCTTCATGCATGCTTCATGGGTAAGGAAGATGAATAACACATTCTAAATCTTGGTTGTCTTATGGTGGAGTGTGGAGATTAGTAACCAACACTCTTCTTATAGATTGTCTACCAACAAGATCCTCACATCGGTACCGGGATTTGAACTCACGACCTTGTGGGTTATGAGTTGACTCCTTACCAACTGGACCAACCTTTGTTGGTATTTCTCTTTCACTTTAATTGCAAGGTTTGATGTGTATATTTTGATAGGTCTTCATATATGTTTTGAAACTAAATTATTAAATAATTAGATGTTAGAAATTCATTTTTATGTCAATTTTTTTATATTTCAATTACTAACAATTTCTTCATCTAATATATATTATTTAACTAGTTAAATAACTATACATAAGTAACTCATATATTTATATATATTAATTTATTTCACAAATTATATATATAAATGTATATAATATATCTTCAATGTACCATAACCCCTTCTTTAAATATGTGTATATATATATATATATCTAATATTATATGGCTCCACCCCTTTCTGATCATCCATGTTTAAAACTATAATTTATGAAATTAAAAATAAGAGAAAATTTACTATTTAGTCTCTCTTTCTTTACTAAGTTAACAATTTAGTCCCTTATTTATTTTACATATAACGGGCACGCAAAGCCCCTAGTATATATATAAGGTTACAAGCCTACGCTTAGCTTTTTTTTTTCTTCCTAAAAAATAACAATTGTATCGTTTAATTTCATCCAAATGGCAAAGGGATGGAGGCGCAGTACCACCTTTTATATATATAACAAATAATAAATAATATATTATATATTATATATATATTACTTTTAAAAATAGTTGTAAAATAAAGTAATCGAAAATTTTAATCTTTTCAAGAAGTTTAAACTTTAAACTTATCTAGTTCAAAATTTCATTTTGGTCTTTAATGTTTGTTCAAATTTTGTTTTAATCTTTAATATTTTATTTTATTTTAGTCTTTAATGTTTATAAACTGTTCCATTTTAGTCCTGAATTGTTGAATATAATCATTTTTTTTGTTTCAAGTTTAAATATGACGAAATTAAAAAAAAATTAAAATTGTGAAGAGAAATAAATAAAGCCACAAATCAGTCATGTGCCAAACAAAAGAGAGAAGAAATTAAAGTTGTGAAGGGAAATAAAAGTAGGAAATAAATCTATCCTTTTCTTTATCACGTTGGTTTTCTTTCTTTTCGCTCTTGGTGCAAATTAAGAAATCAATAAAACAGAGGGATTCTTGTGGGCCAAATTGTTAACTATGAATTGGCATTCATATAAATGAGAAGATACTTTAGATGAATATTCTTTGGATTCTTTTTTCTAAAATATAACATTTTTTATGGTGTATTTAATCCCTTATGAGTTATGACCTTAATAAACTATATAATAAATTCTCTTTCTTTATGCTAAGTGATAGCCTTATTTGTT
>QANZ01042480.1:14317-65203 GCA_003254925.1 Chamaecrista fasciculata
CTCACTCCTTTATAGTAGAAAAGATATATAGATATATATATATATATATAATACCTTATTTTTTTTTTTTCTGAATCAACAAATTAAACAACAGAATTAGAGACAAGCTTCCCTTCCATTCATTTTTTGTACCCAAAAAAAAAAATTAAACAACAGAAGTTGGATGAGGAAGAGATAATTCAAATATATGTGTACGTGTATTTTAGTGATTTATTTTGTTTATTATTTATATGCATGTTAACTAAGGGCCTGTTTGGCAACTTCTAATCCTAATCCAATCTCAACCTATGAGATGAGATGATGTTGAAATTAGGATGAGATGAAATGATGTAGTGGTGTTTGGATGGTTTGAGAGAAAATGATGTATAATAGGGTGTGAAATTATATAAAAGGGTATGTAATGATTGTGGTTGGTTGAAATATGATTATGGATTTTTTTAATTTGTATAGGGGTAGAAATGGTATGAAATAATGATGTTGAGATGGAGATTGAGATGAGATGATAGGTGTTTGGGTGGGGTTTGACAGGAATGATATTGGGATGAGATGATCTTGGAAAGCGTGATTTCTCAAAATTTTGGGATGATGGATTTTGGTCCATCCTATTGAATGAGATTATGGGCCAAAATGAAAATAACATTAGAATTCTTTTGAGAATGCAATTTGGTCCATAAATTTGTATCCGGCCAATTAATCAATCCCTAACTTGTGTGAGTGATAATTCAAATCTCGTAGAGAATCCCAGCCATGAATTATCACGACCCCCTAACAGAATCCGTGACTGGCACGAACCACAAGGAGGAACCCTATGGCCCGTAAGCCTAACACATGCATTCGTATCAAAATTTCTAAATTCCACTCCAACAAAAATTTACAATTCATCGTTGATGATTTCAATCTTTCATAAAAATAAACCTAACATTTCCCTGACTGTAAATCTAGCGGAGCACAACTAGAGTCAAGTACAAATTCAAATGATTTAATATCATATGATGAACTAAAATACCCACACGAACAAATGTGTGGGACTCGAAGAGGGCCACTCCATCTAGGCAGCACTAAAAGATCATTCCTGCAAACCTGAAACTGAAAGTGGTAAAACAACAACGGGGTGAGTCTAGAGACTCAGTGAGTAATCCAATCTATTCTAGTCGTGGAGGGCAGGGTATCTCCACTGGTTTCGAAATAATAGTGCATGCAAATAGTACATTCATATCTCAGTCATATATAACGAATTAATATCTTTATCATCACTTTTCATAGTCAAAGTCATCGTATAATCAAATCTCATAATACGAATCATCATTCAAATGATCATATAAATCACATATTGGCACATCCAACGAAAGTTTGATAAATTCAAAACCTCTATAATCATACAAATTCATTTCGCAAATCTGAAATACATTTTTTATCATAAAACCCATGGGTGGCGCCCCCGTTACTGGTGAGTGAAATCGAAGGTCCAGCAAATGGCCTATCCCGCGAGAACGAATAGACTCCCCACCTCAAGGGTTGGAGACGGTCTACCGTGGCACGACCCCGAAAGCCTAGAACCATGCCACTCCGGCACGTCCCCGAAAGCCTAGATCCATGCCCACATCACATCCTGGCCAACGGATGGTGTGACTCCGGGACCGAAAGCCCAATTGGTACCCATAACGAAAGAACCAACGATTCACCCAACCAGCCAAAAAAACGTTTTTCAAACAATATCAAATTTCATTTTATCATAGTACAAATCAAAATCTTATATCATACACATAAGTCTCAAGTGAGTTTTTCAAACATATTTTCATAAAACATTTAACCTTGCCAAAAATAATATGCATCAGACATGTCACATAACATGATAAAACAGTTTCTAGAATAGAGAGGATACTCACCTGAAGGTCATGCACATTGACCTAAAACCCACTAATCAAAATACTACCTTCACCCTTGAGGCAAATGCGGAATACCTAAATTTGATAACAAAGTATATTTACCCTATCAGAACACTTCCAACACATAAATTCATCAAGTGACATCTTACACATAACTTTAATATGCCATAAGCCTTCTCAAGTTCCTACTCTATCCTCAATGTTACCAACTTGATACTCCATTAAGCATAAGTCACCAATTAACTTAAGAGTGCTTGGGTTAATTATTGGGAACTTTAACAAATACTTTATAAATGACCAAATCCTCAAAATAAGAGTTGTTATTCACATTCCAATTATATCAAGATTGAAAATCCTCACTTTTAAATAACAACCATGATGCACAAATTCAATCTTACTTCTTAAGTACAATATTATAGTTTCAAAATTCCCCATAGATTTATTCAGTTCATGAAAAACATCAAAATCATTCATAAGGACCAATTTGTAAACTTTAAAATTTTACCTCAAAACATAAAATTTCAAAATACACTCTATAATTTCAAATTGATGTTATAGAAATCATAATAATCATCTATTGAACTTATATAACCATTAATTTCAAGAAAACATGAACATTTGGGCAAAAACCCCATTTAAAGTTTCACCCTAGTTTCTATCGGGTCCCAAATTGATGAATATGGAGTCAAGCATTAAACCAAGTGCTAGAAATCTTTAGAGTATCACAAATTATCAGAGAAACACAAGAGAATCGAAGAAAACACCAACACATTTCATATATTTTGAAGAGAGAAGAAAGCATGGTGAAATGAATGAAAGTTGTACCAAGTGAGAGAAAAAGAGGAGGAGGACGGCTTCTGGTGGTGGCTGGACGCCGGCGGCGGTCGACTGACGGCGGAGGAGCGACGGACGACAGCCTAGGAGGTGGTGGTGGTGGCTGGTCGCGATATATGGGGAGGAGACGAGAGAGTTCGAGAAGTGGAAATAGAAAAATGGAAGAAAGAGACTGTCTTGAGCTGATATATATAAAGGGGGCTGTTTTGTTATTTTAGCCAGGCTTGGGGGGGTAAAATATAATTCTGATGTAGGGGAAAGCAAGCTGAAACCATAGTATTGCCCAGAAACATATGAATTCTTTCAAAACAGTCCCTAAAAACTCAAAAGTCTAGAAATAGAAATTTTTTACAAACTTTATATTGTTGGATTCGTTGAAAATAGTAGGTTCCAAATATATATTTCATTTTCAAAAATATTACATCTATTGGTTTTTATTTCTTACTCAAAAGTGTCTTATAATGAAATTAAAATGAAACTCGGATAAAATTCTTTAGTCAAATTGCTCCCAAAAATTAACCACAAGCTCATAAGGACTTCTAGATTAACTACACAATTTACTTTTGAGTCAACTACTAAGTTTAATAATTAATATAATTACCTTGGGGTATTACATGAATAATGGGGCACATTTATGAATTTGAATATAAAGAAAATAATAAGTAATATTTTGGGGACTAGAATGCAAATAACATGAAAAGTATTGTAAACATAAAATTTGGTCCATAACATTGTATCGGTCCAAAGAATCGGTCCCTAATATCTGTACTCGGGGCTCGAACAAAGCTTGTACCGTCAACAATCGGGTATATTTTTTATTTGCAAGGTACAAAAAATAACAAACAATATCGTGGGACCAGAATGCANTATATATATAACAAATAATAAATAATAAATAATATATTATATATATATATTACTTTTAAAAATAGTTGTAAAATAAAGTAATCGAAAATTTTAATCTTTTCAAGAAGTTTAAACTTTAAACTTATCTAGGTCAAAATTTCATTTTGGTCTTTAATGTTTGTTCAAATTTTGTTTTAATCTTTAATATTTTATTTTATTTTAGTCTTTAATGTTTATAAACTGTTCCATTTTAGTCCTGAATTGTTGAATATAATCATTTTTTTTTGTTTCAAGTTTAAATATGACGAAATTAAAAAAAAATTAAAATTGTGAAGAGAAATAAATAAAGCCACAAATCAGTCATGTGCCAAACAAAAGAGAGAAGAAATTAAAGTTGTGAAGGGAAATAAAAGTAGGAAATAAATCTATCCTTTTCTTTATCACGTTGGTTTTCTTTCTTTTCGCTCTTGGTGCAAATTAAGAAATCAATAAAACAGAGGGATTCTTGTGGGCCAAATTGTTAACTATGAATTGGCATTCATATAAATGAGAAGATACTTTAGATGAATATTCTTTGGATTCTTTTTTCTAAAATATAACATTTTTTATGGTGTATTTAATCCCTTATGAGTTATGACCTTAATAAACTATATAATAAATTCTCTTTCTTTATGCTAAGTGATAGCCTTATTTGTTTTTCTTTTTCTTTTTTTTTTCCCTAAATCAACAAACAACAAAAGTCCAGGAAGAGATAATTCAAACGTATATTTTAATGATGTGTTTTGTTTATTTATTTATTTTTTTTGATAAAATGTGTTTTGTTTATTATTTGTATGCATGTTAACTAATCTATTTATTAAGAAAACATCAAATAATTTTTTATGCGTTATCTTCTTAAATAGTATAACATAATTTTATTTAGTACTCTTTATATTATTTTAGTTTAAAAAAATCGGTTATTATAAAAATATAGAGATAATTCAAATATAATTCTAATTTCAAAGATAACTTTGTCATTCTCTCAACAAACTAAAAAAAATCTAATTTTAAATTCTGAAAAATATTTCTTTTGCATAACGCATCTGAAATCTAATTTAGATTTTGGATATAACACATTTGAAATCTAGTTTAAATTTTAAAAAGCTTTTCTTTTAAATTGAGATTCGTCCTATAAATTCAACCTAAGATCTTAATTGTTGAAACTTTCTATCTAATCTTTAGTTTTGATTCTTGTTGACTTGAGAGGTACTTTGAGTTGACATCATCACTACAATGGAGAGACTCTCCAACGCCCAATTTCCTCAAACCAATGACCAATTTCCTCAAGGTTTAAGAGTTCTCAAGGTGGGAGATGGCAAATTTCATTTAAGAATGATTGAAGTTATGTCTTCAGGATTGGATTATTATCATGGTAAGTATTTTATTTTCTTGTTTTCTTCCTCTACTTCGTAATTATCTTTTCTAATAGTTGGATATATTTGAATATTAGTATTTTTTTAATTATTTTAGGTGAATCATAATGAATTGAAGAACTTTACTGATGGCTAATAATTATTTCAAAAGAAACTTTTAATGTTCTATAACTTCGTATGAAATTCGAAAAAAGATATTGCTAATGAAAACTCACCATTTTCATACGTATAATCAATGTCGATTATATAAATAAAATGGATTTAAACATATCTCTTTTTTTGTTCTTATCTTTTTGCTATTGTATTTTGTAAATTATACTAACTAATCTTTTTTTAAAAAAAGTTTCAGTTACCAAATGTGTTGACCCGGTCAATGTTATAAAACTGCTGCAAGAGAATAATGGTTGTTTTGATATAATTATCATTAACCATCCTTTTGAGGACATGGAGGTCATCAAAATCAGTGAATTTATTGAGTACAACAATCTGAATATTCCACTTATCGGTAAGTGTTAGATAATTTTAATTAATTTCTTATCACTCCTATTTTTATTATGAACTAATTAAATAAACCCATTTCTTTTGCATGTTCTAAGTGATTTCAAACGATGGAAGACCAAGTGCTGTGGTGCGTGGACTTCAAAATTGGGCTTGTGCTTCTTTTGTAAACCCTATAAGCCTTGAAGAATTGAAGAAAATGGTGAAAGATGGAAATTTATGCTGTCATATTGCACAAGGTATTAGTGAAAATACATTGAACAACAACGATAAACATAATGATGAACAAAGGAGTGATGGAAATCATGAGGATATTGCACGTGATTTACATACTTTGTTGAATGATAGTACTCCACTATTAAAGAAGCCTCGTGTGAGTTGGACGCTTGATTTAGAAACAAAGTTTTTCAATGCTGTTGAACACCTTGGTCTTGAAGGTATGATGAGCTAATAGTATGATTAATTGTCTGATCAATGATGCATTATATTATTAATTATAGTTAATTAATTTGGCTTTTATGGTATTGCTTACTAATATTTCAGATGCAATGCCAAAGAAAATTCTTCAAATCATGAATGTTCCAGGTCTGACTAGAGAGAACATTGCAAGTCATTTGCAGGTTTTAACCTTAATTCATTCCTTTACTTTTCATTTATGAGTATATCAGTTGCGATTTATAAAACCACTATGCGCGGATTAATTAATATTTATGAATAAGACTATTGATGATAATTGAATCTAAAATATTAAAACATTACATTTATAGTTATTTCAACTATCCACTATGGTATTGCCTTTTTGTCTTTCAAGCTTGCCCTGGTTAATTCAAACATAATCCCCTCCATACATAAAACATTGAATTATTATCCGTTAATATATAACTAAATCTTAAAAAAAACTTTTAAATACTTTATTTTTTACGAAATTGTGAGTTGTACATTCTCTTTGGAACGACTATATTGAACATTTTTTTATCTTATCTTCAGAAATTCAAAGAAAAGCTGAAAAGACAAGGCGTAGAAGTTCCTCCTCCTCCTCGTAATCGTCGTCGTCTTTTTCGTCCTCCTCAAAATTGCCAAGTTGAACGTCAATCCGATCTAATTCATCATTATAATAATAATCCCCTCTCTGACAATTCCAATTCTATATCCAAATCCCACCAGAACATTCCTCAGCAAACACTCGTGACAATGGAAGATGGTTTTAATACATGGAAGACTAGATCTATATAGTTCATGATATTATTCTGGATCTGGTTTTATATTCTTTGTCTTGTTTTGTTTTTTTTATAAATTTTCAGAGAAGATCTAAGAAGATTCATTTTCATTGAGATTAAATTTGATAGAATGATTTTTTTAATTATTTGTAAAATAAATATAAGTGTATAATTTTTTTTTCATACACAGAGTGTGAGGCGGATAAGTACATGAATTTATTGTATTTTTTTCATAATAAAATATTTTATTTTTCTTTAACCGATTTGAGAGACATTTGAGAGCAATTCTGGTGCCGATTTCCTAACCGATTCCTTTGGTGAAGTGGATCACCGTTCTATTGTATTAGAGAAAAGGAAAGCAATGGACGATACTTGCAATGCTGTGATTTACATAATCAACTAAGTGAAAATTACCAATTCAAATTCAAATTAATTTAGTTCGAAGAGTGATTTGATTTGATCAAAGAGTAAAGAGCAATTGGGATAAATGAATAAAGTTGAGACGTGACAAAATCTTCTATACACCGTGGAAATAGACAAATACAACAAAACTTACTAAGTGTATTTATAATGCTACTTCGAGTGTAGTTTGAACCACTATTTATAATTGATCAAGAAACATAATTCTTAAGATATATACTTTCATTTGAAATGTATGTTTATTAACAATTAATAAACACTATTTAAAAGATATCTCTTCGTAATAAAAGACGTGTCTCTTTTTGGTTGCCCAAGGTATCCCAAGCTCTATAGACTAAGGACTAATCCTCCGCGGATGTGAGCTCCATTTAAGGGTTTGCCGCTGGCCAATTGGTTGCTAAAGACATGTCTTTTAATGATTAAGAGACACCACTTAACATATGTATTTTCTTAAATGACAAGACATGAAGATAAAAAATGAGGGTAGTTTTAGAAAATAAAGTTGACAGTGACTTGTAATAGACACCAATTTATTACCAATTAAATGATATAATTTTTCATCATGGGACACAATGGTTGGAATTACATTTCAAATAGTAAGATTTTGAAAAATTGTGACTTGTGACTTGGAAAAGACACCAATTCACCATGGGTTATTAAGGACATTTTTTAAAATCAAAACTTGTAAACAACTCACTCCTTTATAGTAGAAAAGATATATATATATATATATANTGGTTTTATATTCTTTGTCTTGTTTTGTTTTTTTTATAAATTTTCAGAGAAGATCTAAGAAGATTCATTTTCATTGAGATTAAATTTGATAGAATGATTTTTTTAATTATTTGTAAAATAAATATAAGTGTATAATTTTTTTTTCATACACAGAGTGTGAGGCGGATAAGTACATGAATTTATTGTATTTTTTTCATAATAAAATATTTTATTTTTCTTTAATTTTAAAAAAATATTTAATCCGTCTGAACCCACCCGAACCCGCCCGTAACCCGAACCAACCCGAACTCATCGGGTTATATGGGTTGACGGGCGAGTTCGGGTTGAAAAAATTCAACCCGCTACTTACTATATCAATCCGCTCACCCACCCGAACCCGACCGTTGCACAGCCCTAAAGGTACGTATCATTCGTCATGGAGAATGTTTTCCCTGGCGTCGTCTCTTGCGTTGATATCCTCGCCGTCATCGCCAGAGACGTCGACATCGTCGTAAGTTACAATTAACTCATCCTATATATATTATTTCATTTCATAACTCTGGCCTCTGTTCTAATTAAAATCATGGAGAAACGGCATGGTCGAAGAGATGCAGATCGTCGTCGAAGAGATAACGCCATGAGAAAAGGAAAGCAATGAACGATACTTGCAATGCTGTGATTTACATAATCAACTAAGTGAAAATTACCGATTCAAATTCAAATTAATTTAGTTCGAAGAGTGATTTGATTTGATCAAAGAGTAAAGAGCAATTGGGATAAATGAATAACGTTGAGACGTGACAAAATCTTCTATACACCGTGGAAATAGACAAATACAACAAAACTTACTAAGTTTTGTAAGGCTACTTCGAGTGTAGTTTGAACCTCTATTTATAATTGATCAAGAAACATAATTCCTAAGATATATACTTTCATTTGAAATGTATTTTTATTAACAATTAATAAACACTATTTAAAAGATATCTCTTCGTAATAAAAGATATTTCTCTTTTTGGTTGCCCAAGGTATCCCCAGCTCGATAGACTAAGGACTAATCCTCCGCGGATCTGAGCTCCATTTAAGGGTTTGCCGCTGGCCAATTGGTTGCTAAAGACATGTCTTTTAATAATTAAGAGACACCACTTAACATATGTATTTTCTTAAATGACAAGACATGAAGATAAAAAATGAGGGTAGTTTTAGAAAATAAAGTTGACAGTGACTTGTAATAGACACCAATTCATTACTAATTAAATGATAAAATTGTTCATCATTGGACACAATGGTTGGAATTACATTTCAAATGGTTAGATTTTGAAAAATTGTGACTTGTGACTTGGAAAAGACACCAATTCACCATGGGTTATTAAGGACATTTTTTAAAATCAAAACTTGTAAACAACTCACTCCTTTATAGTAGAAAAGATGTATATATATATATATAATACCTTATTTGTTTTTTTTTTCTGAATCAACAAATTAAACAACAGAATTAGAGACAAGCTTCCCTTCCATTCATTTTTTGTACCCAAAAAAAAAAAAATTAAACAACAGAAGTTGGATGAGGAAGAGATCATTCAAATATATGTGTACGTGTATTTTAGTGATTTATATGAATGTTAACTAATTTGTTTACTAAGACAACATCAAATAACTTTTTATCCAGTATCTTCTTGACTAATTATTTAATTTTATTTATTATTTTTTATATTATTTTTGTCACACCTGACATCCCGGAGAAAATGTCGTTTATGACTTTGAAAAAGAAGTCGTCACCAAATTTTTAAGAAAAACTTGGAAAACTAAATTTAATGAAAATATTTAAAAAAAAATGAAAGATAAGAGAAAAATTAAGAAAAAATGGTCTCGAACCAAAGACGAGTTCGGGAGTCATTTGAATCATGGAGAAGGTGTTAGGCACCCCACAATACCCATCCAATCGGACAGTTACCCTAAAATGATTATTCAAAAATTAAATGGCCTTTAAAAATATTTTTGATCATCTTTTAAATAAATATGTAATAATATAGGGTAGACACTTGAACAAAAAAAAATGTAAATAAACATACGTTGAGAAAAGCAATTTATATAATAATATTTACAAAAGTACAAGATGAAAATTGAAATTTGAAGCAATTTATTTAATGCCAACCTAAAGACATGTGGAAATGGAACATGAGAACTCCTTTCAATTTTGTTTTTTTTATGCCCAAATGAAATAATTAATTATCTAATTTTGGAAATTTAAGGGAATCAAACAACATTTATTTTTTTCCTTTTTTTATAAAAAAAACGTGAAATGGTAAACCCTAATTAAAAAGGCAAGTAGACAAAAAAAATCAAGAAATATTACCATTTATATTAAACCAAAAGAAAATGACCAAAAATAAAATGAAAGAGGAGAGAATCATTGGAGAAAAATGTGGAAGCCTGGATTATGAATCTCCTAAATAAATGCTAACTATTTATTTCTTAAAAAACGCCTAATTCTGATTCAACGTCTGAAATTAAAAATGGGAGTCGCAATCTTTTTCAGTTTTTGTAAAGGGAAAATTTACTTTTTGAAACCCACACAAACTTCCTTTTCTGTGTTTAGGTCCCCTTTTTTAATAAAGGGATCAAAGTGCAATGAAAACAACCAGATTGAGAGGGTTCTATAGTTTCAGTCCAAGGACTAAAAGATTGGGATGTTATAATAAAAGTGTCCCTAGATTTTTATTATTTAAAAAGAACTTTTCAGTTTCTTTTAGTTGAGTCCTTAAATAATTTCGACCTAGTCTCAAATCTTTAGAATCTTTTTCAAAACAGTCATTAACTAGCAGAAAATAATTACAGAATGGTCTAAAAAAAAGAAGAATAACAGAACAATCTCAAGAAACCCAATAAAAATACAAAACAGTCCCCAGATCATACAAAAATTGCAGAACAGTCCCAAAACTATCCAAAAACAACAGAACAGTCCCTAAAAGTTCGGAAAAAATACAGAGCAGTCCCAAAACTACCCAAAAAATAACAGGACAACCCTAACTTGCAAGGAAAAGTAACAGATTAGTCCACAAAAAATGCAAAACAACCCATGATCACCATTTCAATCTCAGAGGAACAAATACACAGTAAGAAAAACGAAATTCCAAAGCATCACCATTTCAATCCCAGAGGTTCAAGAGAAAACAAAGGAATAGAAAAATGCAAACCACTTCATTGTAAATGCTCAGCCTTTCATTCAAGAATTTCACGATTACAATAGCAAAAGAGAAGGGAAACTTACAAATGATGCTTTAGCTCCCTCTCCACTCTCAAACTCTCTTTTCGTTTTTTTTTCCCTCTGTTTTTCCGTTCTCAGCCAGAAGAAGAAGACCCTCACCCAACAAAGATCTTAATCTCTGTTTATACAAAGACCCAATGTTTGATTAAAAACTAGAGCAACATGTGTGAGTGGAGAAAATTACGTTTTGGTCCCAATGTTTCCTCCTCATTTCGTTTTTTACCCCTTTTTTTGGTGAGTAGATTTGAATAGGTGAGTGGGAGTAGATAAGGATGAGTGGATCACATTTATTTTTCTTTTGCTATTTTTGTTTCTCTTTATTTTTGTTTCTTGTTCCTCTTTTTAATTACCCTTTTTTTTAATATAGATCTTGTTCCCAAGGCTTGTTAAATTATAATAATTGCCTAAAACCTTTTTAGAAATTACAAAAAGTCGAGGCCAAATGCGGTGTTCACAATTTTAATTTAAAAAATTTGGTTATTATAAAAATATAAAGATAATTCAAATATAATTCTAATTTCTAAGATAATTTAAAAAAACAATCTTGGCTCAAAAAAAAAAAATATCACAGTCACTGTTGTCATTCTCTCATAAATCTATATTCAAAATTTGTATGGCTTGGGTTCGATTCCTGGTGATGCCTTATTTGGTGGGTTATCTGTAAATACCTCTGTAAATGTTCATTGAACTTTAGAGCCTGCCCTGGACTGGGCGTCATTCCCTCACCTAAATTTTTGCTTACCAAAAGGAAAACCTATGCAAAATCTAATTTGAAATTTTGAAAAATATTTCTTTTCGATAACATATCTCAAATCTAATTTAAATTTTAAAAAGATTTTCTTTTAAATTGAGATTCGTCCTCTAAATTCAACCTAAGATTTTAACGTAAAATTAATAGAAATTAAATATAAACATGCATACAAATATAAAAATATAGAGATAATTCAAAATATAAAAAAACACATATGATGTGTATGCATGTTAACTAATCCGTTTTATTTATTATTTCTTATATTATTTTAGTTGAAAAAATTCGTTTATTATAAAAATATAAAGATAAATATAATTCTAATTTCTGAGATTATTTTGTCATTCTCTCAACATCCTAAACAAAATCTAATTTTTAAATTCTGAAAAATATTTCTTTTGGATAACCCATCTCAAATCTAATTTAAATTTTGGATATAACACATTTGAAATCTAATTTAAATTTTAAAAATCTTTTTTTTTAAATTGTGATTCGTCCTATATATTCAACCTAAGTTCTTATTTGTTGAAACTTTCTATCTAATTTTTAGTTTTGATTCTTTTTGACTTGAGAGGTACTTTGAGTTGACATCATCACTACAATGGAGAGACTCTCCAACGCCCAATTTCCTCAAATCAATGACCAATTTCCTCAAGGTTTAAGAGTTCTCAAGGTGGGAGATGGCAAATTTCATATAAGAATGATTGAAGTTATGTCTTCAGGATTAGATTATCATGGTAAGTATTTTATTTTCTTCTGTTTTTTCCTCTATTTCCTAATTATCTTTTCTAGTAGTTGGGTATATTTGAATGTTAGTATTTTTTTAATTATTTTAGGTGAATCATAATGAATTGAAGAACTGTACAAATTGCTAATAATTTTTTCAAAACAAACTTTTAATGTTCAATAGTTTCGTATGAAATTCGAAAAAAGATATTGCCCATGAAAACCCACCATTTTCATAAGTATAATCAATGTCGATTATATAAATAAAATGGATTTAAACATGGGATAATCTAAGATGCAAAGTTTGATCTTGACATGTGATGCAAAGGCTGATGTGGCATAATTATAGTCATTGATATAATTTAATGCTGAAAAATAATAAAAAAATAATAATTTTTTAACCAATTACAACTGTGTATAGAGTCACACCACTACTTACATACAACTAACTCTTTCACGTGTCATTATTTTATTGGCTCATGACTCATTGCATCACATGTCAAGAATCAAACTTTGCATTATAGACTTATCCTTTAAACATATCTCTTTTTTTGTTCTTATCTTTTTGATATTGTATTTTGTAAATTATACTAACTAATCTTTTTTTAAAAGAAATTTCAGTTACCAAATGTGTTGACCCGGTCAATGTTATAAAACTGCTGCAAGAGAATAATGGTTGTTTTGATATAATTATCATTAACCATCCTTTTGAAGACATGGAGGTCATCAAAATCAGTGAATTTATTGAGTGCAACAATCTGAATATTCCACTTATCGGTAAGTGTTAGATAATTTAAATTAATTTCTTATCACTCCTATTTTCATTATGAACTAATTAAATAAACTCATTTCTTTTGCATGTTCTAAGTGATTTCAAACGATGGAAGACCAAGTGCTGTGGTGCGTGGACTTCAAAATGGGGCTTGTGCTTCTTTTGTAAACCCTATAAGCCTTGAAGAATTGAAGAAAATGGTAAAAGATGGAAATTTATGCTGTAATATTGCACAAGGTATTAGTGAAAATATATTGAACAACAACGATAAACATAATGATGAACAAAGGAGTGATGGAAATCATGAGGATATTGCACGTGATTTACATACTTTGTTGAATGATAGTACTCCACTATTAAAGAAGCCTCGTGTGAGTTGGACGCCTGATTTAGAAACAAAGTTTTTCAATGCTGTTGAACACCTTGATTTTGAAGGTATGATGAGCTAATAGTATGATTAATTATATGATCAATGATGCATTATATTTTTAATTATAGTTAATTAATTTGGCTTTTATGGTATTGCTTACTAATATTTCAGATGCTGTGCCAAAGAAAATTCTTCAAATCATGAATGT
Organism: Chamaecrista fasciculata; assembly: GCA_003254925.1. Lineage (NCBI taxonomy): Eukaryota > Viridiplantae > Streptophyta > Magnoliopsida > Fabales > Fabaceae > Chamaecrista > Chamaecrista fasciculata. The sequence continues at coordinate 28,234 of QANZ01042480.1, forward strand.
CCCAGGTCTGACTAGAGAGAACATTGCAAGTCATTTGCAGGTTTTAACCTTAATTCATTCCTTTACTTTTCATTTATGAGTATATCAGTTGCGATTTATAAAACCACTATGCGCGGACTAATTAATATTTATGAATAAGACTATTGATGATAATTGAATCTAAAATATTAAAACATTACATTTATAGTTATTTCAACTATCCACTATGGTATTGCCTTTTGTCTTTCAAGCTTGCCCTGGTTAATTCAAACTTAATCCCCTCCATACATAGAACATTGAATTATTATTCGTTAATAACTAAATCTTTAAAAAACAATTTAAATACTTTATTTTTTACGAAATTGTGAGTTGTACATTCTCTTTGGAACTACTATATTGAACATTTTTTTATCTTATCTACAGAAATTCAAAGATAAGCCGAAAAGACAAGGCATAGAAGTTCCTCCTCCTCCTCGTAATCGTCGTCGTCGTCTTCTTCGTCCTCCTCAAATTTGCCAAGTTGAACGTCAATCCGATCTAATTCATCATTATAATAATAATCCCCTCCCTGACAATTCCAATTCCATATCCAAATCCCACCAGAACATTCCTCAGCAAACACTCGTGACAATGGAAGATGGTTTTACTACATGGTTACATGATGATTCTAATAATCTCAATTGTTTCAGCCTCAGCTAGAACTACAACCACCTTGCTCCTTACATGACAATTCTGGTTTTGGTGGGATTAGTAAATGTTATTAGGGCTCATCACCTTCCAACAGGCTCAAGCACAATTAGTAGCTTTTCTACACTTCAAATAATAGATTATCAATTCTGTTCTTGTGGAAGTTATTACTTCAATTAATGATGATGTAATCATACAAATCAATTTCTAATAAAAGTCTTGTATTTTTTTGGCTTTAGTCTAATAGTATATTTCCTCCTTCTTGTAAAGTTACTTAAAGTCCTAAACCAGGTTCAACTTCATTCCAAAATCAAAAGATGGAGACCCATTTATTTTTGTATTTTATGATTTTCTTCACAGCTAAATTGCTTGAGATTATTGAAGTTGCTTGTGAGCAAATAGCTAGTTGAAGATGCCTCCTGATAGGATGATAGCGGCAATTGTTATAGAATTTTAGACATTTTAAAAAAATATTAACCAAGTTCTTGAATATTACAAAAATTTTCTATCACACATGATATCATTAATCTCATCAATTTCTTCCAAATAGGTTCAAAACTCTATTAACATGATCACCATAAATGATATTGATTAATTAGACTTCTTCATAAGCTGAGTCATCAATTTACTATATATATATTTTTTTTGTTTAAGATCATTGATGGAAAATAGGTGCTACTGGTTAGGGTGAGTAACCCAATTTACCATCCTGCGAGGCTGCAGAAATGGGTTGGGTTGGTTCGGGTTCGGGTTGAGTTTAAAATTTTCAACCCACACACTTGTGGGTTGGGTTACGGCTTCATAGTTTCTCAACCCAACCAAATCCGTGAACCCGCATATAAATTTATTTTATTTTATTATTTATTTCTTATATATGTTTATGTATTTTTATATAAATCTTGTATGTTTTTCTACGTATTTATATTGTTAGTTCTTTATAAATAAAATAGTTTGATTTTAAAATTTACATAATTACATATATTATGGAGAACATTTTAATTGATTTATATTTATATATATAATCTATATTTTCTAACTTTTGTTATGTGTAAGTCTTTTTATTCATTACTCATAAATTTATAATAATATTTTTTTATTATGAAAATTATAAAAAAATTACAAACTCAACCCGTGAGTTCAACACAACCCAACCCGCAACTTTTCAAGGTGGATTGGTTCGGATTGAGTTTTAAAATTTAAAATTTAAAAATCCAACCCAACCCAACCCGCAGATTGATTTGCGAGTTGGGTTGAGATTTTCTTCAAACCAAACCCTAATCCAATCCAGCCTATGCTCGCCCCTACTACTGGTATTGTATTAAAAAATAAATATGGACACTATAGTGCATGTAAGAAAAACTAAGGTGGAGAAGTAATGAACAAAGAGGCTTACAATATGGCTGTCTTGTGGTGGAGTGTGGTTAGTCTTTTATTATTGCTCTTTTCATCATTCTCTGTGACACTATTTGATACATACATTTGGATGAGAACTTTTGTATTATTATGGTCAGTGCAGCCTCTAAAGCTAATGAAGATCAATTTCTCTTTCACTTTTTTTTTTGGTAACAGAAATTTTAGGTGAGTTGGGCCCCGGGGGCTCACCAAGGCCAGGGCAGGCCTCAAGGCTCTATGAGCGCTTACAGAGGTACTTATAGATTGCTTACCAACAAGGTCCTCACATCGGCAGCGGGATTCGAACGCACGACCTTGTGGGTTATGAGTTGACTCCTTACCAACTGGGCCAACCTTTGTTGGTATTTCTCTTTCACTTTAATTCAAAGGTTTGATGTCTATATTTTGATAGGTCTTCATATATATTTTGAAACTAAATTATTAAATAATTAGATGTTAGAAATTCATTTTTATGTCAATTTTTTTATATTTCAATTACTAACAATTTCTTCATCTAATATATATTATTTAACTAGTTAAATAACTATACATAAGTAACTCATATATTTATATATATTAATTTATTTCACAAATTATATATATAAATATATATAATATATCTTCAATGTACCATAACCCCTTCTCTAAATATGTGTATATATATATATATATAAGGTTACAAGCCTACGCTTAGCTTTTTTTTTTCTTCATAAAAAATAACAATTGTAACGTTTAATTTCGTCCAAATGGCAAAGGGATGGAGGCGCAGTACCACCTTTTATATATATAACAAATAATAAATAATAAATAATATATTATATATATATATTACTTTTAAAAATAGTTGTAAAATAAAGTAATCGAAAATTTTAATCTTTTCAAGAAGTTTAAACTTTAAACTTATCTAGGTCAAAATTTCATTTTGGTCTTTAATGTTTGTTCAAATTTTGTTTTAATCTTTAATATTTTATTTTATTTTAGTCTTTAATGTTTATAAACTGTTCCATTTTAGTCCTGAATTGTTGAATATAATCATTTTTTTTTGTTTCAAGTTTAAATATGACGAAATTAAAAAAAAATTAAAATTGTGAAGAGAAATAAATAAAGCCACAAATCAGTCATGTGCCAAACAAAAGAGAGAAGAAATTAAAGTTGTGAAGGGAAATAAAAGTAGGAAATAAATCTATCCTTTTCTTTATCACGTTGGTTTTCTTTCTTTTCGCTCTTGGTGTAAATTAAGAAATCAATAAAACAGAGGGATTCTTGTGGGCCAAATTGTTAACTATGAATTATCGACATTCATATAAATGAGAAGATACTTTAGATGAATATTCTTTGGATTCTTTTTTCTAAAATATAACATTTTTTATGGTGTATTTAATCCCTTATGAGTTATGACCTTAATAAACTATATAATAAATTCTCTTTCTTTATGCTAAGTGATAGCCTTATTTGTTTTTCTTTTTCTTTTTTTTTTCCCTAAATCAACAAACAACAAAAGTCCAGGAAGAGATAATTCAAACGTATATTTTAATGATGTGTTTTGTTTATTTATTTATTTTTTTTGATAAAATGTGTTTTGTTTATTATTTGTATGCATGTTAACTAATCTATTTATTAAGAAAACATCAAATAATTTTTTATGCGTTATCTTCTTAAATAGTATAACATAATTTTATTTAGTACTCTTTATATTATTTTAGTTTTAAAAAATCGTTTATTATAAAAATATAGAGAGAATTCAAATATAATTCTAATTTCTGAGATTATTTTGTCATTCTCTCAACATCCTAAACAAAATCTAATTTTAAATTCTGAAAAATATTTCTTTTGGATAACCCATCTCAAATCTAATTTAAATTTTGGATATAACACATTTGAAATCTAATTTAAATTTTAAAAATCTTTTCTTTTAAATTTTGATTCGTCCTATATATTCAACCTAAGTTCTTATTTGTTGAAACTTTCTATCTAATTTTTAGTTTTGATTCTTTTTGACTTGAGAGGTACTTTGAGTTGACATCATCACTACAATGGAGAGACTCTCCAATGCCCAATTTCCTCAAATCAATGACCAATTTCCTCAAGGTTTGAGAGTTCTCAAGGTGGGAGATGGCAAATTTCATATAAGAATGATTGAAGTTATGTCTTCAGGATTGGATTATTATCATGGTAAGTATTTTATTTTCTTGTTTTCTTCCTCTACTTCCTAATTATCTTTTGTAATAGTTGGGTATATTTGAATGTTAGTATATTTTTAAGTTATTATAGGTGAATCAAAATGAATTGAAGAACCGTACTGATTGCTAATAATTTTTTCAAAAGAAACTTTTTAATGTTCTATAGCTTCGTATGAAATTCGAAAAAAGATATTGCTAATGAAAACTCACCATTTTCATAAGTATAATCAATGTCGATTATATAAATAAAATGGATTTAAACATATCTCTTTTTTTTTCTTATCTTTTTGCTATTGTATTTTGTAAATTATACTAACTAATCTTTTTTTAAAAAAAGTTTCAGTTACCAAATGTGTTGACCCGGTCAATGTTATAAAACTGCTACAAGAGAATAATGGTTGTTTTGATATAATTATCATTAACCATCCTTTTGAAGACATGGAGGTCATCAAAATCAGTGAATTTATTGAGTGCAACAATCTGAATATTCCACTGATCGGTAAGTGTTAGATAATTTTAATTAATTTCTTATCACTCCTATTTTCATTATGAACTAATTAAATAAACCCATTTCTTTTGCATGTTCTAAGTGATTTCAAACGATGGAAGACCAAGTGCTGTGGTGCGTGGACTTCAAAATGGGGCTTGTGCTTCTTTTGTAAACCCTATAAGCCTTGAAGAATTGAAGAAAATGGTAAAAGATGGAAATTTATGCTGTCATATTGCACAAGGTATTAGTGAAAATATATTGAACAACAACGATAAACATAATGATGAACAAAGGAGTGATGGAAATCATGAGGATATTGCACGTGATTTACATACTTTGTTGAATGATAGTACTCCACTATTAAAGAAGCCTCGTGTGAGTTGGACGCCTGATTTAGAAACAAAGTTTTTCAATGCTGTTGAACACCTTGGTCTTGAAGGTATGATGAGCTAATAGTATGATTAATTATATGATCAATGATGCATTATATTTTTAATTATAGTTAATTAATTTGGCTTTTATGGTATTGCTTACTAATATTTCAGATGCTGTGCCAAAGAAAATTCTTCAAATCATGAATGTCCCAGGTCTGACTAGAGAGAACATTGCAAGTCATTTGCAGGTTTTAACCTTAATTCATTCCTTTACTTTTCATTTATGAGTATATCAGTTGCGATTTATAAAACCACTATGCGCGGACTAATTAATATTTATGAATAAGACTATTGATGATAATTGAATCTAAAATATTAAAACATTACATTTATAGTTATTTCAACTATCCACTATGGTATTGCCTTTTGTCTTTCAAGCTTGCCCTGGTTAATTCAAACTTAATCCCCTCCATACATAAAACATTGAATTATTATTGGTTAATAACTAAATCTTAAAAAACATTTTAAATATTTTATTTTTTACGAAATTGTGAGTTGTACATTCTCTTTGGAACTATTATATTGAACATTTTTTTATCTTATCTACAGAAATTCAAAGTTAAGCTGAAAAGACAAGGCGTAGAAGTTCCTCCTCCTCCTCGTAATCGTCGTCGTCGTCTTCTTCGTCCTCCTCAAATTTGCCAAGTTGAACGTCAATCCGATCTAATTCATCATTATAATAATAATCCCCTCCCTGACAATTCCAATTCTATATCCAAATCCCACCAGAACATTCCTCAGCAAACACTCGTGACAATGGAAGAGGGTTTTAATACATGGTTACATGATGATTCTAATAATCTCAATTGTTTCAGCCTCAGCTAGAACTACAACCACCCTGCTCCTTAATTACATGACAATTCTGGTTTTGGTGGGATTAGTAAATGTTATTAGGGCTCATCACCTTCCAACAGGCTCAAGCACAATTAGTAGCTTTTCTACACTTCAAATAATAGATTATCAATTCTGTTCTTGTGGAAGTTATTACTTAAATTAATGATGATGTAATCATACAAATCAATTTCTAATAAAAGTCTTGTATTTTTTTGGCTTTAGTCTAATAGTATATTTCCTCCTTCTTGTAAAGTTACTTAAAGTCCTAAACCAGGTTCAACTTCATTCCAAAATCAAAAGATGGAGACCCATTTATTTCTGTATTTTATGATTTTCTTCACAGCTAAATTGCTTGAGATTATTGAAGTTGCTTGTGAGCAAATAGCTAATTGAAGATGCCTCCTGATAGGATGATAGCACATATATATAAAAGTTGGTCCTAATTATTTTCTGTAGCATCATTACCTTAGTTTTTGCAGTAAGGAAAATTATTAAAATAGGAATCTAGATTGTATACATATAAAGTCAAGTTGGCAATTGTTATAATAAAGATAAACTAGAAATAAAAATTAATCGTAAGCACATCACACACAATATATTTCATACATATAAATATATATATATATATATATATATATCCCAATGTTATTGTCTGCAATCTTTTTTTAAAAAACTTTCCTTTACTCAATTAAAAAACATTAATCACTAGCTCCCTGTCTCCTTCATCCAGTATATTGAAATAAAAATAATACTATTTATACAACTTTAATTTTCTTTACATATAATGATCACAATCCTCAGTGCCCGTAAGAATGAATGATTAATCAAGTTACATATATATATATATATATATATATATATATATATGCCACCTGATTTGGAAATTCTTCAACTAATTAGCCAACTTGAGAAAATGACAGTATGTATTTACTTATATATATATATATATATATATAATCAAATGACGCCAAATTAATGAATTACTTTTGTAATCAAGTGTTGTTTGTTTTCCAAATGATTGATTCAATGCATGGCTTAGTGTTTTGTTTTTCTTGTTTGTTTTCTGTTGTGTGTGCCTATTGATGTCACAATTTGATTTTAAATTAATTTTAGGGTAAATTACATTTTGATACCTTTGGATCAATTCTACTTTGGAATTATGTTCTTTCAAAAGTGACATTTTAGTACCCTATTTTATTTGTTGTTCGTACTTTGGTACCCAAAACTCTTTTTTTATACTTATTTATGAATTAGAAAAAGCACGTGCACGTACATGGTAAAAAACACAAAATCTACCCTCGTATACTCAGATTTCACGATTTAGCCTAAAAAAACACGAAATCTGAGGTTGAATCGTGAAATCTGAGTATACGAGGGTAGATAATGAATTTAAGATAATGAATTTCTTGTTTTTCACCATGCACATTGAGAATCGTGTTTTTTAGAGGTTGAATCATGAAATCTGAGTTTAAGATAATGAATTTCTTGTTTTTCACCATGCACATGACCTGCACGTGCATGTTTCCGTCATGTTGTAACGAAAAGGAAAGTTTTGGGTACCAAAGTGGTAACAGTGAATAGAACAGGGTACCAAAATGTCACTTTTGAAAGAACAAGGTATCAAATTGGAATCTGTTCATACCTCAAGGTACCAAAGCGTAAATTACCCTTAATTTTATGAAGTTTCATATATATTTTCTAACTGTATATTTTATATTTTTTAAACATGAGAAGCACAAATTTTAGAGGAGACCACCAAAGTCCGAGTTTATGTTTATATATGGTGGATTATTTCTTTTAATAAGAAAAATAATAGGGTAAATTATATTTTGGTACCTTGTGGTTTGAAAAGTGACATTCTGGTACTCTGTGGTATTCTCCATTTACGTTTTGATACCCTTAGCTTTAATTCTATTAGAAAACTAATGGAACTCGACACTTTTGAGGTTAGTTTGTAAATTTTACCAATTTTGGGGGGTAAAAGGCAATTCTAATGCAAAAAAGGCTAAAATTATTGAAACACCCAGAAATATTTAAATCTCTTCAAAATAATCCTTAAAAACAAAAAAAAAATCTAGAAATATAGTTTATTGACAAAATTTATTTTGTTGGATTCCTTGGGATGAGTAGGTTTTAGATATGCAATTTATTTTTGAAAAATATATATCTATCAATTATTATTTTTTACTTGAAATTATTATATTACAGTTTCAGAATAAGAAGTCATATAAAAAATTTTAACTCCGTTTGTTTTCAAATTTTTACCACAAACTTATAAAAATATGTAGATCTCAAATTTAATAATTAAAATTTCAAACTTTCGGGTTTGCTGATTTTAAAAAATTTTAAACAAAAAACTTCTAAATTACAACAATTATATTAAATTTATTCTACTGAAAATTTATTGTAATATTACATTTGCTACTTTCACGGATGGCACCCTCATCAGCCTCAACTACAACTACCTCCTGCATTGCTGCTACAGTGCTACATGATAATTCTGGTTTTGGTGGGATTATTAATAATAAACTTATTATTAATAATAATGATAATAACATCAACAATAATAATCATCAACATCACCCATAGCTTTAGAACTCAACAATACTTGGAGGGAGGAATGAATTTGTTGGCCCAAACACAATTAGTAGCTTTCCTACGGTTCGAATAACAGATCATCAATCATATGCAAGTGACTTTATGAGTATTGAAGGAACTATAGCTCAATTCTATATTAATTTTAGCACTTATGTTCTTGTGAAAGTTACTTAAAGTAATTATGTAAATCAGTTTTTAGTAAAGGTCTTGTTTATGTATTTTTTTTTTTGCTTTAGTCTAATAGTATATTTTTATCTAGCTCCTCCTTGTGAAGCCACTTAGAGGCCTAAACCAGGTTCAACTTCAAAAATTGGAAGTCAGAAGATGGGGACCCATTTATTGCTGTATTTTATGAATTTTTCATAGCTAGATTGCAGTAAGAAAAATTAGAAAAATAGGAATCTAGATTGTATAAATATAAAGTCAAGTTGGAAATTGTTATAATAAAGATACACCAGAAATAAGAATTAGTGGGAAGTACTCAAGCACACACTATATATTTAAAACTATAGTATAAAATAAATATATCACAAATAAATATAAAATAATTATAATTGTGGACCATATTTTTTAGGAATCCACTTTCATAAATCACACATCTCTATTGCTAAATATAAAAAAATTAACAATTACTATTTATTATTAAACTTTTTATTATTTCAAAATAAAAAGTTTTTATCATTTCATAATATCACACATCTCTTATTAAACTTTTTATTATTGCAAAATATAAAAAAAATTAACAATTACTTCATAATATAATTTTAAATTTTAATAATTTAAACATTACATATATATTTGCGTGTCCGAATGGGCAAAAGCCCCTAGTATATATATAGGCCGTCATTTTCTTTAGCTAGCTTAGTTGAAGAATTTCCAAAACATATGGCATATATATGTGTAACTTGATTAATCATTCATCCTTACGAGCATTGAGAATTGTGATCATTATAAGTAAAGAAAAGTTGTATATATAGTACTATTTTTTTTTCAATATACAAGAAGAAGATGGAGCAAATTTGAATGATTATGAATCCATCTCTTCACTCTATTCGGTTTTCACAAGCCCCTCAAGAAGAAAGCTCGCTCTTTTATCAATTGTATTTTAAATGAGAAAATGAGAAATAACATATAGCATGCTCCAACAATCAAAGCTTTTGGCAAACAAAGTAAGACCAAATAAAAATTGGAGATACTGATTTAGGCATTTTAGCATTTAGATGCTTCATAAATCAAGTCAGGAAAACAACAATATGCATCAACAATCCAAAGTCAATTGTTTTCAGATCAATTCTTCTATACGTATGAAGAGAAGTAGACAACAGTTATCTTTTTGAGTTTTGAGTTTTGACCCATTTCCCCATAATAAAATTTAATGAACAACAGCTATCTCAAGTTCAACACTCAAAAATACAAAGACAGTTAGTTTTATATATATCAACAATCCAACAAGGCATGCGTATTACCCTACATGTATGTGACTGTGTAGGAGAAAATAACAGTTTTATGATCACTCAGCCTTCGCAGGAAGGTGGTTGCCACCAGATGCTAGTTTGTAGACATAAAACCCAGTCATCAGAGCACTGCAACAGACAATGACAATGGTTTTAGCTCCAGAAACAACTGTCCCAAATGACAGTTAAAATGTTAAATGATTTAGTCTTGCGATTTTCAATGTATGTTTAAATTAAGGATAAATGATTGTGATGTCTTTCCCTTGTATGGAAAAATTGAAATTTAAAGGCAAGAGAATAGAAGATTATCCAAACAAGGGAAAGTGGTATGTGGTATTAGCCTTCCCTTCCTATCTCATCAGTGCTCCTTAAATCTCTTCAATTTCAATCTTCTCTTAGGTTCTTCAATAAAAGCATGCCATGTGAACCCTTTTCTTTTAGTTATGTATTTAAGAAAGGGAACCTGGTATTGATATCAAATACTTGAGGGATTTCAGCCATGTTTTATCCAACCCTGAGATTCAAGTTTTCAGTTACAGGCCAAAGTTTTCCTCAATTTCACAACTTTTGGACCAAACAAAAAATGATAACATTATGAGTTCCAAAATGAACATATGAAGTCCAAGGGCCATTAACACAAGCTAACAAAACAATTTTCTCAGTACATTGGTGTTTGGTGAGAGACGTGGAACAATTGATTCAAACAAAAACTAAATTCAATAATTGCTTGCTTCTTGGTTCCTGCTTGCAAAACATATTAATCTTCAAATTAACAATGAGACTATGGACCCCAATTTGAAAAGTGAAGTTGAAATTTAAAGCATATCAATATCTACAGGCACATGCTTCTTCCTAGTCTACCTAAATACCTTATTATTTATTATCAAAACAAGGCCTTCGTATGCCACAAACCTATAGCAGAATAAAGTTTTCACTTGTCTAAACCAACTGCAAATTAAAGGATCTCATTTTTAGTCAAAGTATAAGCAGCATTGCTATTACCAGAATCATAAAAGGTAAAGGCATTCAATCATCTTTTGGAGATTTATGTGAACAAAATCACAATTGAATCGATATATTCTGTCTTGTAAAATTCTTTTACTGTTTTGAGTTCAAATTAGTAATTTGTAACGACTGAAGGAAAACGTAAAATAAGTTCTAATACATATATAAACATTAGCTGAACTTGCAAAATCACTTGGACAAAGTTGTAGATTCATATAAATAAATATACTGCATCATGTTTTTCCAAAATAAAAAAATTGAATCAATGTGAAATGGGTCTTTCAGTTTTCATAAATTCATGTTGGTTAAAGGAGGGAATAACAAAATAGTTTAAGGTAGGTTTCACTAAATGAATTTTACAAATATCCTGTAAACTATTCCATTGTATATAATGGATTAAGATATATTTGAATTTCAGTAAAAATATTCCAAAGAGGCTTTTATAATTAATATTTATCGTGAATATATCACTAACTTCTCCTAAGAGTTGGAAAGATTATACCTAAAACTCCTCTGCTTTCAAAAAATTAAATTGAGTTTCCTTGACATTTGTTATATTTTGCAAAAACCTCCCTTCCAATTTATTTTTTGTCCAATGGAGTTAATTCTCTACAGAAATCTCATTTTATTCTCATATATGTACATGCAGTTAAGTTGATGTTAAACTCCAACATAAGATAGTGATATTGTTTATATGACAATAAAGTAAGTTAAATAATTTTATTTTTAGAGAACTAATATCATGAAGAAAAGATAGTTTTACTACAGAAAATATATTGAGGGGAAACTTTTAGCCATAGATATCAAATGTCAAGGAGAGTCCAGCTTAATTTAGCTAGTCCTCGAAAGAGATTAATGCAATTTACTCTATTTTGTTCTTAATAGGATTTTCTCCTAGTACCATGCGACAATACATGTTCATATAATGATAATTTATTATGTGTCAATTTATTAAAACGTTAGTCAAAATTCGAAGTTGTAACTCTTCACCCTCCTTGACATGTCAAAATCAAAGCTTTTCTGAGTCTAAAGTCCACACCATAACGTTTCTTGAAAGATAAAATCCAAAACCATCTCAAGAAACTACCAGAAGCAAGAAAGGAAACAGAAGTCTGAACCTAGACCGTTTGTGCTTCATGACTTGTGACAACTTGTGAGTTGAAAAGTCCTAGAGTCAATGACTCACGAATGTGAACAGAAAAGACTAGGCACATTAACTTGCGGAGAACAGTTGAAGAAGCAAAAGTGATAACCTTCAACTATTAACTAATATTACTTATCAAAAGAGAAGAAAAAGTTACAATATAATAATAAACTTCAATTCAGAAGGTTTCACAAAGATTTAGTATTTATCAAAGCTGTAGTGATGTTCAAGGCACAATCATTCAACAAACTATTCATTCAATTTAGAAGGTTTCCAATTAATGAAGTCCATGTATAAATTATTACGAATTTCTCACAAATTTGACAAGCTTTGAAGAAAATTTTCTCTATCGTGTCAAGCTAGAACTTAATATGATATTTCCAACATAAAGTGGTATTTGTTTTACAAAATTTGTTGGGATATAGATAAGCATTGCCTTAAGGCAGAGACCAAAAGATATCTTTGAATTTTACCAGCTATGTACTGTAATTATCAACATGAAGATTAAAGAAATAATAAGTAAGAGGATATTATACTATAATAAGACTTTGTACATTTAATTAATCATCCACTTACCTTATCCCTGCAACAAGACCAGCAGGCATGATCTTAGATGTTTCCATGTAACGCTGTCCCATAACCCAAGTGAGTATGGCTGCACAAACTGTTGTTTAAGAAAAATTTAGTTAAAGCTAATAAAAATTACATTCACAATTGCAGAGACATTATTGAAGTGGAAAGACAGTTAAAATACAATCAGTTAAGAATGAAATGAGAAAATGACTCTGTATCACAGATTTTCCCAAGATTTTTTCCATACTACTCCATTTTCAATCCCCTCTCAGTTTTCCCCCATACCTGCCAGGCATGCCATAAATCTTCCTAAATAATAAATATTCTTGATCCTACGTAGGATGGAGGAATTGGTGCAGTTGCAATTATAGGTATGAGACTCACCAATTTTTCCAAAACATAGAGTATGAGTACAAAAACAGAAACTAAGTAAAGAAAGAACATGTTATAATATATGAAATTCTTACAACATAAGAATAGATAATAACCTTTCAATCAAAATAACAAAGTACGTTTCTTAAAATAATCTCAAAGCTTAAAAAAATATAATATACTTAGCTACAACAATATATGCTATTGAACTCTGTATATAATTCTTCTCTTTCTTTGCATAATTGCGGAGAAAATAATAGTTAATTTTAGATTTATAGGATGAAGAGTTCAAAGTTTGTAGCCACACTTATGATTTATCCAATATGTACCGAAACCAATCCTTTTTTTATTTCTGAAAAAATAAAACAAAACTAAAAGGTTATACATTTTGAAGTATCTGAGTAGCCAAGAGGTATAGGTAGACACGGAAAGTATTTAGAAATGGATAATCTTAAGGGCCACCATTATACAGTCATCTCGAGATTTGTATTTTTACTTAAGTAAAGAACATTAACATACACAGACGATGAAATGCTAGAGCTCTTGTAGCTCGCTATAATATTTTCCTTCAGACATGAACCAGGAATCAGAGATGAGACACAACGTGATAAAGAGACAGTGACAAACATATAGTATGTAATGCAATTTCATATCTGATCTAAAACCGTCAGACAGCATTGTATAAAATGTAGGCTTCGTTTTTTGCAGTATAAACACTTGATCACATGAATCTAACACTTCATCCAGCAGATACACAGAAAATAAAAACAAAAACTCAAAATCAACAGAATGAGCTCCAAAATCCATGGATAAGACAACTTTCTAAAACAGAATGAAGAAGCAAGTGAATCACTAAAAAATTCCAAAGAAAAGCATACCGGTTTCAATAATGAAGGCAAGATACGAGTTGTTTCTCTTTTGAAAGGCTTTGAGGCTGAGATAACCAGCAAGGATGAGCAATAATCCAGAGCCGACGCCTCCACCGAGAGACGTCGTGCTTCCTTTCTTGAGATAACCTAAGAGTCCTCCGGCAACCAAAAGCAAACCGTAGGGGATTGTGAAGCAGAAATCGTGCATTTTCTTCGGCTAGGGTTTTTGATTTTCCCGGGAAAATCAGATTTTCTGGGAATCGGAGAAAATGAGCCTGGACTATTCCTTTGCTTTCCCTCTCTAGTTTCCAGATCGAGAAGTGTGAATTCTGAAACTCTTTCAACTGTATGTGTGAGTGTATGTAGTACCATGGGTCAACAAGTCCACGTCATCACCCATTCACTTTTTCTTTCCCATTTTTACCCTTCGAATATTAGAAAATCACGATATTGTCCTAACATCCATCCATCGACTTTATAAACCGCGTCGTAATGGGTGATGATGTTTCTGATTTCTATTGAATCTTATTAGTCGTTTGATTCATCCTATGCTTTAGAAAGCGCCACGTCACCTATTAACCCAAAACGCTAACGCAGGGACTTTGCGTTATAAACTTATAATCTAAGAAGCATAGACACTTCATTTTGAGGGCGTGTCGCCGTGTCGGACACGTGTCAGTGTCCGACACCCGTACGACACCGACACGACACATATTCATAAATTTTAAAATATAAATCAATTTTTTGTGACTTTAACATGACATATAAGAGAAAATAATAATACATATGACATATATTATGAATAAAACTTGTAATTTTTAAATTTTTCATTAAAAATTATGAATATTTAATTATTTATATATATATATAAATATATGGCGTGTCGCGTCGCGTAATTTTGAGAGTTTAACGTGTCTCGTGTCCTTGTCAGGTCCATGCTTCCTAGGTTATAATGTTTCTGGTAACAAAGATATAAAAAAACTGGCACAGTGAGTTGTTTAAATGATCTATCAAATTATAATTTGATTGGATTATAATCAAATTGTGTTTTAGATGAGTTTTTGAAAAAGGAGATTTTTAAGGTGTGAAATTATTTAAATAAATATGCAATGATTGTGTTTGGTAGATAGAAGAGTATAGAAATTGATATATTGTATAGGGGTAAAATTGGAATAAAATATTACTTTTTTACTTTTTGGATTTTGTGAATAATTTGAGTTGTTTGGATAAAAAATTTGAAAAAGTAAATTTTTGTTTTGTGAAGTTTTTTTGCATTCAAATTTGTAATAATTAGATTTTTTAAAAAGCTTCAATTTGAAGCTTAAACTAAATTATTTTGATAGATTATTCCACTTGATAACTATACATACTATAATTACAATTATCGTAAATTGCCCAAATCATTTTCTATTATGACACTTACTTTTTGGTCCTTCATTTTGTATTGACTGAACAAATCAGCCGCTTAAAAAATATTTGACTTTTGAGCCATTTAATTTTTACTGAGTTAACACATCAGTCCCTAATAGAGAAAACAAAAGTTGAAAACATACTGAGTTGTTCCAAAATAATGATGAATCGTTATTTAAAACAAAATTTTTAAATAGGTTAAAGGGTCATTTTGGTCCTAAATGTATGCCTTAATGTTCATTTTGGTCCATTATGTTTTAAAATGTTCAAATTGGTCCTAAATATTTGTAAAATGTTTATTTTGGTCCTAAACTATTAAATATGACTTGTTTCAAGTTCAAACGTGACGAATTTAGAACTACGCATTGTTCTCGAATAATACTTTCTTTATCTGGTTAGGGCCGTCAGGAAACGAGGTCAAATCGGTCCTGAAAATTGACCGCTCGTTTCAAATTCAAATGCGACAAATTCATAGCTACGTGTTCCTCTTAACAAGTCCTTTGAATTTGAAATGAAAGACGAGAGAAATATGACCAAATTTAATAGTTTGGGATCAAAATGAAACATTTTACTAATATTTAGGACCAAAATGAATCATTTTGCAAACATTTAGGACCAATTTGAACATTTTGAAACATAATGGACCAAAATGACCCTTTAAATTTTTTAAATATTTTGGTTGAATTTATTTTTTGAATTTATATAGTTAATTTTTTTAAATAAGCGGAATAGAAATTATTTTTAATAATAAAAATATAATATTAATTAATATTTAACTAAAAAATAAATTATAATTATTATTTTATTAAATATTAAAAATAATTAAAAGTAAAAATTTAATTATAATAATTTAAAAAAACTTAAAGAGAATTGGTGAAAAGTGATATGATAGAGAAAGATTGTTGTAGGTGTAATAAATGAGGGGTGATACAAAATGACTAAAATACCCTTTGGGTATATTTGAATATATATTGAAGTATGGCTAAAGTGCACTTTTGGTTCTTTGGTTGGAGTTATATTCTCTAATCAAGAAGCCATGGGTTCGAATTGGCAAGAAGAAGCAAAAAAAAAAGTGCACTTTTGGTCCCATAACTTTGACAAAGGTTTCAATTTGGTCCCATAACTTTTGCAAAGGTCTCAATTTGGTCCCACAACTTTTTTTGTTGCAATTTTGGTCCCATAACTTCTAAAAAGTCTTACCGTTGGTCCCAAGCTGATTTCCATCAGTCCCATAACTTCACCCATATTTGCCACGTCATCATCCAACTCAGTATGTTAGATTATCTTTAACGGCAAATAATGAATGGAAATTAATATTGGGACCAACGGTGAGACGTTTTTAAAAGTTATGGGATCAAAATTGCAACAAAAAAAGTTATGGGACGAAATTGAGACCCTTGCCAAAGTTAAGGGACCAAATTGAAACCTTTGCCAAAGTTATGGGACCAAAAGTGCATTTTAGCCTTGAAGTATAGATAATTATAGGTATGTTAACCGGGTATAATAGTAATTGAGTATTTTAAGATATGAGATTTTTGTAGGTTATAATCAGATTATAATATAATCTGAAACAAATAGGATTATTTCAGATTTTGGACTAAAATCAAATAATAATATGATAACTTATTTAAACGAACTGAGCCTTAAAGGATTTGTTTCCTCACATTTCTTATTTTAATTAAAGAATCTTGTAACAAAAATATAAAAAATTGTTGGGAGGACCATAGTGTTTGGTGTAGCGGCTAAGCGAGCTACATCCTAGGGAGAGGACCCAAGTTTGATCCCTAGAGTCAACATTATTGGGAGGGCTCTAGGGCTCGAATAAGATTAATCTTCGTTTAGAACGTTGTACAGATAGGCAGGGGATACCCATGACTTAACCGAAAGAAAAAATATGTAAAAAATTACATATAAGTAGGTTCATCCAGTGTTGTCATAACCGAACCGGACAAAGACTCGGACAAGTGTTCGGTTCACGGTCGGATCGGTTGAATCGGTCGGACCGGATGTTTGGACCGGATGACGCAATAAATAATTATTTTTAATATATTAAATATAAACCTCTATATATTTTTTTTTGGGTCTAAGAGATGCATTAAATCTATTAATTTATTAGATAAGTAAAACAATTGGTAAGAGAAAGCTAATAGAGCCTCACAGTTGGGATGGTAAAGGTGCTAGGAGTGTGAAGAAAGGGCATGGGTTCGATCCCTACAAGGCTCAAAATGAATTTTTGTAAAAAAAATTGAGAACCGCCGGTCCGGTCCAGCGGTTGGACCCGGTTTTCCGGTTCTTGGCCGGTTATTTCCGGTCCAATCCGGTCCAACCATCATTGCAGTTCAAATGGTTGAACCAACTCGCTTGTGTCTTCGGGTAGCGGTCCAACCGGTCCGACCGGCCGGTCCGGTCCGGTTTTCACATCACTGGGTTCATCCATCCTACCTGAATTCTCCTACTTCTTCCATAATCCATCCTTTTTCATATACACATAGCAAATTTGTTTTGCATGATCAATAATAATAAGGACATTACAAACAAAGACATAAAAGCTCATCCAATAGAAATAATGCAAGGTGTAAAAAGAAAATAGATAAAAAACACAAATTGATCCTATATCTTTGTCTTAAAGTTTATTTGAGTTAATTATTTTTCACAATATTCAAATTGGTCCAACATGCTTTACGTAGTAGTTCACTTTGCTCCATAACTATTGGATATAACCGTATCTATCTCGTTTTAAGTTCAAATACAACGATTCCAAAGTTACAAATTGCTTTTCACGAGTACTTATTTATAAAAGTTAGGGCCGTCAGCAAATAAAATCAAATAGTGTGAAAATTGAGTAGCTTCTTTCATAGTCAAATGAGTAAAATTGATTTGATATCTCTTATTTCAAGTTCAAATGCGATGAGTTCGAAGCTACGAATTACTCTTAACAAGTCATTTTCTTACTCAATTAAGATCGTTAACAAATAAATTCGAATTGGATTTAATAGTGAGTTCAACATCAACTTTTCATAATTTTTCATCTTTTGAGACTTGATCCCTATTTAATAGAGAAAATGCAATATAAAACTCTACTAGGCACAATTGTACTTAAAATCAGATAGATATAATCATATTTAATAGTTTGGAGTCAAAAAAAAAAAAATAACAATATTTAATATCAATATAAAATCTCTCTAACATTTTAGGACCAAACCCTCATCCAATTGATCCAATCCTCAAGAATAAAAACAGGAGCTTTCAAAAAATTCACATCCAAGTTTTGACCACTCATCTTCTATATTGGCATGAGTTATCTTAGCCCACTCCTTGTCTGCTCTCAACCTCGGAACTCTGTTCCTCAAATCATCCCTTTGAGCTTTCAACATTCTTCCATTCTCACAAACTTGTCTCTTTCTCTCACAAACTTCCTCTCTCGCCCATTTAAGATCCTCAATCTCAGCTTTTACCGCATTAATTTGCTCTTCAAGCTCTCTCTTTCTTTCCTCCAAGCAATCCAACTCACTCCCTATTCCCTTCTCCAATTCCTCAACTTCTCGAAACTCTCTCACATTTGCTTCAATCTCCACTCCCACTTCATCCACTTTCAATATTTCACCACTCAGTGATTCAAGTTTCAAACTTGCATCATTATAGTCCAAACCCCATTGAGTAAAGCCTCTTGAAATTCTCTCTATCATCGATCTCGTGCTCAATGAAATTCCTTCTTCTGGGGTCAAACTGAGGAGGTAGTCTATAATGTTTTTCAGTAATTTGGATCTTTTGGGTTGTAATAAAAGAGAGAACTTTTTTGAAACCAAGTCTCCTAGAATTTGCAATGCTTTCTGGGTTTCTTCGCTTTGCTTAGTGTTTGTAGATACAATGTCGATCTGGGTTTTTGGGGTATCTGACACAACAACCATGGTCTCTGCTTCAAGAGCAGCATAAAATTCGTCCATGGAAATCTGGGTATCCTCAATTGCATTATTTGTCTCTATTTGTTGATGAATGGCTCTAATTTCTGGAATCTGGGTGTGGGATTTCTCTGCTTCTACCTTTGGTTTAGTCGGTTGACTGTTTGTGCTTGTAGAAGCAAATGAAGTTGACCCCTGAAGGTGAGTAGAGAAATTTGTTAAAATATGAACTTGGTATGAATTTCAATTTTTCCTTCTTTTCTCTCATTTCCTTAAAAAAAAGTTCCAAGCCTTATTTTGATTTCTAATGTTTATATTAAATGTTTTGATCCCTAATATTTTTTTTCTGTTCTGCTTTAGTACTAAAGTTTTCCAACAATTTCGTTTTGGTCCATAACTAATAAATGTAATCATATTTCTCTTATTTCAAGTTTGAACGTGAGAAAATCATATTTACAAGTTATTCTTGATGAGTTCATTCTTTGTCCAGCTGGGATAATAGACAAACAAAGTCAAATTACAAATTATTCTTGATGAGTTCTTTCTATGCCCAATTAGAATAATCGACAAACAATGTCAAATTAGACTTGATATTGAGTTTGAAAGTGAGCGGCTTGTTTCATGAAATTTGTCATATCTCTTATTTTGAGTTCGAATGTGACAAAATCGGAGTTATATATTACTCTTGACTAGTTCTATTTTTGTCTAATTAAGGTCGTTGGCAAATTAAGTCAAATAATACACCGAAAGTTGTTATTGGCGTTTTGACCAAACCCACTTTCAGAGTAATATTTGACCATATTTGTTTGTTGATGGCCCCTACTGGATAAAGAAAGAACGCATCAATAGTAACTCATAGCTCCAATTTCATTGTATTCGAACCTGAGAGGATAGAGATATGACCAACTTCATGAAACGAGCGTTTCACTTTCAGGCTTGATTTTATTCCTGGTTTGACCTTATTTGTCGATAACTCTAACGGAAAAAAAAAAGAACTCATCAAAAGTAACACATAACATTGATTTTGTCACATTTGAACTTGAAAAGAGAAAGATATAATCCCATTCATTAGTTAAGGATCAATTGTAGAACTTATTAAAGAACAAAATGAAACTATATATTGAGAAACAAGAAGGGCCAAAAGGGAATTCAAAAATAGGGACCAAAATGAAATTTATGATAAATGTTAGAGACCAAAATGATATTTTGATCCTAAAAAACTGTTACCTGAACAACTTTGTTGCATTCCTTCAGTTTTTCTGTTGAAGGACCCATGAATATATTACTGGGCTTGGCACCTGTATTCAAATAAGAACACAAACAAAATAAGATTAGCAAGAATTGAAAGTTTTAGTGCTCTTTCAATTTGATTCCCTTACCTTCTTCTGCACTGATTATTTCACCTCTTAAACTCTCCATTATCATCAAATTCAAATCCCAAGTTTCATCTTCATCGATTTGATCTGGAATCATTGACATCCAATTAGCACTATATTTCTTGATCTCTGGGCTATCATTGTGTGCTACACCTTTTCCTTTGTCCTTGACCATGGCTTCATCACATCTTTCTGAGACTTCCTTATCATCATCATCATCATCTTTTCTCATGCTAGATCGAAGACCTTCCATCAGATTTATAGTCTTCTCATCAAAGAATTTAGCTAATACTTGACGAAAAACAACATCATTGTTTTCTTCATCACAAATATCAGAATCATTATTACTACCCTTCTCATTATAGACCATCTTATTATTGGGGTTTATGAAGGACACATCATCAATGTTCATTCTATCCTTATACAAATGAATTCCACAACATTTGACATAATAATTCCCATGATGATGTGGTTGATTACTATTCTTAATAGTACATGAAATCTCCACATGGTTCCAACAACCTCTGTGAAGATGTTCATTGAGGTTGTGCCACTCTTTGGCTGTGCAGTGAATTCTTAGATCAAACAGCCATACATGATCAATTGGCCATTGTCTTTCACCTTGAAACACTTGGAGGCCATTGATGAGCAAGCTAAATTCACATGTAAAGTTGGTGTTTGCTTCAGTTTCTTCACCCCCAAGAAGGACAAAAACAGCAATTCCAGGGAATTTTCTACGAACCCAAAAAGCCATAGATCCTCCTTTGCTACAATGGTCGATCCAATTTGGAATTTTCTTCCTCAACACCACTATGTCTATGTTCTCCACCTCTTGAAATGCCTGTTAATCAAAATGAGGCATGAAAAATACTTACTTTAATGTATCATGTTGTAAATGGTTAAATACTCATCTCGGTCCTCAAACTATGGGGTACGGTTAAAAAGAGAAATGTGAGTCTTACAAAAAGTTGTCAACATCTATATCATTCCAGTGTTATATTTTATCTAGGTTGATTTGGCTAAAAGGAATGCCATCTGAAATTTTTATTGAGAAACATTATCTTTTGTTATTTTGATTTCTTATTAAAGACCTAAGAGTTTGTTTAATCTTGGAAAGTATACGGAAGAGTTGCAAAATATCTCTTAAAGGGCAATGTCCATATGTTATGACTCGAATTAAATTTATAGAATAAACTAACAATATAGTCCCTAAAGATCACTGAACGGATAGCTCAGTCCTTGAAAAATTAAAATACACATTTAGTCTTTAAAAAGTCAAAATAGTATACTATTTAGTCCTTAAATGATTAAAACGGTATACTATTTAGTCCATAAAAGTACTACTAAATATACCGTTTTGATTTTTCAGGGACTTAACTATGCATTTCAATCTTTCAATGACTGAGTTGTCAGCTCAATGATCATTCAACGATCAAATTCTTAGTTTACTCTAATTTTATACTAAGTTTTATACCCTAATCCCCAACATATCCTACAAAATGGTGACACTTGACAAGATTAATGAGAGAATAATCAAACCTGACTCAGTATCACGTCTGATGAATCTGGAGTCAATGAAATGCAATTCCTTGCATCTATGTATTGCAAGTATTGTGGAAGCACAGAAACATGAGCAAGCTGCTTGCAATCATCCACATGAAGGAAAAGAAGGTTCTCAAGCTCTTCAATACAATCAGGAATGGACACAAAGTTGTTATTTGATAAGACCAACCACTTCAATTCCATAAAGGAACTCAAAATCAACCCAAGATCTTCATCTAATAAATCACAATTTTTGAGAACCAGTCTATTCAACTTTGGGGCCCAATTTGTTTGATGATCCACCATTAATAATAATGCTTTTCCTAAAAGTTTTGGAAGCTTTGGACATCCTTCCACATTAATTTCCTCAGTGTTTTGAAACATGTCTGTGTCAATTGGTAGATCCTCCATAGAAGAAGTCAAAACCAGCTCTTCAAGACCATCAATATTTTTTGCAATTGAACTTGGGAAACTTTTAATGGCAGTTCCTTTTATGTCAATTCTTGACATTTTCCCCATTTTTGTTAACATATCTGGGAAGCTTTGAATGCTTGAGCACTTTGCAAGATTAAGAGATTTAAGAGACTTTGACCTCATGACATGTGGAATATGCTTGAGTTTGGGGCAATTTTGTGTGCTCATTATGACAAGTTTGTTGAGGTTTCCTGCTGATTCATGAATTTCAGCTAAGTTTGGGCAATCATTTGTGAGAAGCTTTGTTAGGTTTGGGATTGCAGAGACATCAGGCACAATTGTTATAGAATTGCAACCACTAAAGTTCATAGAAGACAAATTTGCAAACTCCTGCACAACAAGTAGGGCAATTAGTACTAATTATAAGAGTTGAATAGATGCAAATTATAATTATCGCAAAAGTACTTCTACGGCCTCCAACTATATATGGAGTAAGTCTCGGTTGTACCTTTTTTATTGTCAATTATGTCAAGTTTCATTTTTTCTTAATTGTACCCTAAAGCCTAATTATAACATCTAAATTATTAACAGAAAATACTGACTCATACTGACATCAATATTTTGGGGGATTCAATTGACACGAATGCAAAACTTTGGAGGTACAATAGACACCAAAATAACGCCGTCAATTAAGATTTAGACGGCGTTAGGCCTTGAGGTAAAACTGAGACAAATGTGAAACTTTAAAAGTACAATTGACAATAAAAAAAGTTTCGAGGTATAACTGAGACTTATTCCATGATTTGGGGCGCTGCTAATACTTTTGCCTTCTAATTATTTTTCATAATATATAAAAAGGGGTTAAAATGCAAAAACCGACCCCATGACTTTTAGTCATTATGCAAAAATCACCCTAAACTCTGAAAGTTGACAAAAGGTTCTCTAAGTTTTTTATTTTATGGAAATAACCCCTTTTGTTAAGATTTTTATTCAAAAAGAGTCAAGCTTCTTTTGTAATTTTATGATTATTGTTGTGTTGATTCAAATTAAACTAACTATTGTTATAATTAATAGTAGTAAAAAAAAAAAAACTAAAAAAAATTGATTCAATAAAAAATTTAAGGCTAAAGTGCACTTTTGGTCCCATAACTTTGGCAAAGGTCTCAGTTTGGTTCCATAACTTTTTTTTGTTGCAATTTTAGTCCCATAACTTCTAAAAACATCTCACCGTTGGTCCCAAGCTGATTTCCATCAGTCCCATAACTTCACCCATATTTGTCACGTTATCATCCAACTCAGTTTGTCAAATCATCTTTAGCGGCAGATAATGGATGGAAATTAGTATTGGGACCAACGGTGAGACGTTTTCAAAAGTTATGGGACCAAAATTGCAACAAAAAAAGTTATGGGACCAAATCGAAACCTTTGCCAAAGTTATGGGACCAAAAGTACGCTTTAGCCAAAATTTAATAAATGGGGTTATTTACACAAATTTGGAAGTTCAAGAGTCAAGGATTTTTTCGCATAATGACCAAAGTTCAAGAGGGGCTCTTATGCATTTTAGCCTAAAAACATATTACAAGCATAATACCTTAAATGGTTGGTCCATTGTAAGATGACTATGAGGCACGTCAAGCATAATAAGTGTCTCTGGATGAAAATCATGTGGAAATGATGATGATGGATATTCCTTCCATTGAAGCAGTCTCAAATTATTTGGGAGGTGCATTATGGGGACTCCATGAACTTTTCCATTTCGAACTATGAGGATTCTGAGTCTATTCATCTTTTTGAAGACTTTAGAATTCATCAGCTGAACTTCTTGTTCTGGGTTAGGCATGTCCAACATCATGCCTTCTATTGTTCCTGTTCCCTTTTGTACCTCATCATCAATTGTCAAAGTTAATAATGCATTAGTGAAGTTTCCAAATCAATAAGAAAAAAAAAGTCAAAAGCTTTTGGTCCCTAAAGCTAATTTACATAAATTATATTGTTCATTTTTTTTTTCTGTCAATTTTGTCCATATTATCTCACATTTTGGTCATTTCATCATTTGACTAACTTCTTTCAATAAATTAATAACAGACTTCATTCAATTTTTCAATATAAGTTAGAATTTGAGTTTTTTTTTTTTATTATTGATTTTACATTAAAGTAAGAGTAAAGGATAGCATTGACCAAAATGTGGAATATTGGGAACAAAATTGACGGCAAAAAAAGATTAAGGACGAAATTAAAAGTTGATGTTAAGTTTAGGGACCAAAATGATACTTTTGCCAAAAAAAAGTTGATTTTAATTAAATAATTTTTTTCAAAATTTAATATATATATATATGAAACAAAAATTGAAAAAGTAAGGATATTTTTAACAGTAAACTAACAATTCGGTCCCAGAAAAATAATTGAGCTGGACTAAGTAGTAAATTGAAATATATTGTTTAGTTCTTGAAAGATCAAAACAATTGGACTAAGTAGTAAATTGTTTCATTCTTTTTCGAGGTCTAAATAGTATACCATTTTGATCTTTCAAAGATTAAACTGTGTAAATCAATCTTTCGGGGACCGAATTGTCAGTCCAGTTATATTTCAAGAGCTAAATTGTTAGTTTACTCTATTTTTAACCAATGCCTTTAGGATATTCATTAAGCTATAAAAAGATGAAAAAGACATTAAAAATAGTAACTGTAAAAGAAATTTAATAAAAGTTCATAATATTTCCTTCTACAATAATGCCATAAAACATGCATAAACTAAATTCAACAATATTTAGTGACGGAGTAAACTAACAATTTGATATTTAAAATATCACTAAGTTGACAATTCAATCTCTGAAAAGTTGAAATATACAGTTTAGTCCTTGGATATATACTAAATATTAGTCCTTTTCATGAATTTAAAACTATACTGCTTGGGTCTTTCAAGGACTAACAAGTATACCGTTTTAGTTTTTCAAGGAGTACTAAATTTTGTATTCAAATTTTTTAAGAACCAAGTTGTCAACTCGGTAATTTTTCAATGACCGAAATGTTAGTTTACTCTTAGATATATGATACTCACAGTATTTTTGGTTAATACTTCAAGAACATCTTCATGATGCCACAATCTTCTACGTTTTCCAGGGTCAGGTGAATCTCTTCTAGCAATGTCCCTACCCAAATCTTGTATAAGATCATGCATTTGAACTCTATCAATTTCATCAATTCTCACTAGAGATTTGTCTCTCAAAACCCCAATACCATATTCTGAATAAAAACGAGAGGCATCCATTGTCTTCTTCACATCCTCCACCAAATTCCCTTTGAAGAAACATGCAATATCAAGGAAGATTTCCTTCTCATTATCATCCAAGTTTTCAAAGCTCACTTCAAGCACCTTAAGAATCTCTTTGCTTGGGATTCTTTCATATTTCTTCAAAGCACTTGTCCATTCTTCTATTGTTTTCCCACACAAATCACATCCTATCACATTCAAAGCCAATGGTAAGCCTTTTGCATATTGCACCATTAGTTTTGCCACTTCCATGTACTTTGGATCAGGTTCACTTCTATTAAAAGCATTCCAACACAACAATTCAATGGATTCTTCATCATTCAATTCTTTCACTTCATATAATTTCTCAACCCCATGTAGGGTTAACAAATGTTTATTCCTTGTTGTTACCATAATCCTACTTCCGGGACCAAACCAATCTTCTCTTCCGGCTAAAGATCTCAACTGTTTTATATCGTCAACATCGTCAAGAATCAAAAGAACTTTCTTACGACGAAGTCTATTTTCGAGT
This sequence comes from Chamaecrista fasciculata, assembly GCA_003254925.1. Classification (NCBI taxonomy): domain Eukaryota; kingdom Viridiplantae; phylum Streptophyta; class Magnoliopsida; order Fabales; family Fabaceae; genus Chamaecrista; species Chamaecrista fasciculata. The sequence goes on from QANZ01042480.1 coordinate 54,667, forward strand.
ACCGGAATTCCTTGACTCACATTGTTACTACACATTAATTGTACATTGTTGTTGTTTTCTCCAAGCAAACTCAAAATGAGTGTCTTTTGTAGGTGTGCTAGACCATGTTTCAATGAGTTTTCTCTCACATCATCAAGAAAACAAGATGCTTCAAACTGGTTAGCAATTGAGTTGTATACAGATCTTGCAATGGTTGTCTTTCCAATACCACCAATTCCATGGATTCCCACCATTAAGGCATCTTTGTTGGATTTCATACTTAAAAGTGACATCACTTGTAGCATTCTATACTTTAGTCCCACTGGGTAATCAGCTATGTGTAAAGATCTGTAATTTAATTTACTAGAGATCTCTTCTGTAATCTTTTGAATTAGCTCAAACTCATACCTGACAAGTAGATTATAAAAGGTTAATTAATTAATCATTTAAAAACTTAGCAATATGTATATATGCATGTTATGAAGTGTTAATTGATTTTTGATCTTTTAATTTTTATAAATGAAGTAAACATGTTAACAAAGGAAGTCGTTATATTTAGAGAATATGAAGTAAACATGTTATGAAGTGTTAATTTTTATAATTGATTTTTGATCTTTTAATTTTTATAAATGAAGTTATCATATTTATTTAGGATTAAAATATAATTTTTTTTTTTCAAAAATAGAAAATATACATCAATAACATGATGAAAATAGCATCAATAAAACAAATTGGTCAAAACCTCATATTTGTCCTTAATGTTTACTCCATATTTTTTTTAGCCCTAATATTTTTTTTTGTTCTGCATTGGTCCTTAATTAATGTTTCTAAGCAATTTTGTTTTGGTCTCTAATATTTTCTAATTCAATTAGGGTCATATGCAGATGGAGTTAAATTAAGCCCAAAAGTGGACCTCTTATTTCTAGAAATTGGTCATATATCTTTCATTTCAAGTTAAAATGTAACGAAATCAAAGTTACAAGGTACTCTTGATAAGTTTTTGATGAGTTCTTGAGGAGATAGTCAAATGAGATCAAATAGTACTCTAAAAGTGGGTTAGGTCAAAACACCAATACCAAATTTGGGAGTACTATTTGACATGATTTGTCAATGGCCCCAACTGGACAAAAAAGTAACTAATCAAGATTAACTCATAACTCCGATTTCGTTGTATTCGGATTTGAAACAAGAGAGATATATATTACCAACTTCTTCATTAAATAAGATACCCTTTTTTTGGCCCAATTTAACCTTGTTTGCCGACAATTCCAATTGGGAAGAGAAAGCACTCATTAAGAGTAACTTGTAATCGTCGGATTCGAACTTAAAACAAAAGAAATATAACCATATTCAGTAGTTAGGGACCAAAATAAAACTAGTGGGAAACATTAAGGACCAAAGTCGAACAAAACAATTATTAGGGACCAAAACGGTATTTGTGGTAAAAATTAGGGACCAAAATAAGGGTTTGACCAAACAAATTAAACTTATGAGAGAAGTACTCAAACTAAAGAAATAATTAAGAGATGATAATTGAAAGAAAGATACCCAGTTTTGAAATGCCATCCTGACAAATTGGCAGCTTCCCTCAATGCAACCTTCCAACCATTCAATCTTTTCAATGCAATCCTCCATTCACGAGTAGTATCTGTTATTATTGTCTCCTTATTATTATTATAATTCCTATAATTATTCTTCATTATCTTCACTTCATGTTCATCCATTGACCTTCCAAAACTTCCTTTTTGATGCCTCACATCCGAAGGATCAACATAGTAAAAAACAGGACGAACCATTTGTCCCTTATCTTTCATTCATTCCATGATCTTCACAAGCTCATCTAGACACCAAGATGAGGATGCATAGTTTTCTGAGAAAACAATGATTGACATTCTTGACTCTTCGATGGCTTTGAGGAGAGAAGGTGATATGCTTTCACCTTTTCTGAGCTTGATGTCATCTCTGAAAGTGTGAATTCCCTTTTGGTCCAAAGCATAACAGAGATTTCCTGTGAAACTGTAACGTGTGTCTTCTCCATTGAAGCTTACAAAAACATCGTATGTCCAACCATGGTTGACCATTGATGATGATGAATAATGAATGATGATGATGATGATGATTCTCAATAATTGAAACAGAGAGCTTCGGTTTTCAAGCATTAGTTTAAGAGGATGTGAATGAAGACTTTGGTGTAAACGAAAGAGCTTAATTAATAATGACAACATGTGAGGGTCGGAGAATAATTAAATTAACAAATAATGAATGTTGTGATTGGTTTTTTCAGTTTGTTGTTGTAGTTAATAATCATGGAAGTCAAGGATGAAATTTTAGTTAGGTCAAAAACATAGTTTGATCCCTAATGATTACCTTAAGTTTTGTTTCCGTCCCTAATTTTTCATTTCTTCCGTTTTGGTCCTTAATGTTTTCGAAAAGTTTCATCATTGGTCCCTAACTATTGAATATGGTCATATATCTCTCGTTTCAAACTGGAATGTACGATTAAATCAGAACTACGAGTTAAATTTGATGAGTTTCTTCTTTACCCAGTTGGAGTCATAGCAAACAAGGTCAAATTAGGCATGAAATCGGCAAATGGGCTGTTTATTTCATAAATTTGGTCATATCTCTCTCGTTTTAAATCTAAATGCAACGAAATCAAAACCGCAAGATACTCTTGACGAGTTTTTTCTTTGTCTAGTTGGCACCGTTGACAAACGAGGTGAAATAGTACAAAAAGTTAATATTGATGTTTTGATCAAACTTACTTTCGAAATACTATTTGACCTCGTTTGTCAACGGTCCCAACTAGATAGAGAAAGAAAACAACTCTTCAAGAGTAACTTGTAACTCCAATTTCATTGCAATGAGACTTGAAACGAGATAGATATGGTCAAATTCATGAAACAAGCAACCCATTTGCGACTTGATTTCATGTTTGATTTAACCTCGTTTGACGATGACTCTAATTTGACAAAGAAAGAACTCATCAAATTTAACTTATAACTTTAATTTAATCACATTTGGGTCTGAAACAAGATATATATATATATATATATATATGACTATATTCAAGAGTTAGGGACCAATAACGAAACTTTTAAGAAACATTAAGGACTAAAGTGAAACCAATGAAATATTAGGGATCAAAACAAAACATTGGGTAAACATTAGGGATCAAAATAGATTTTTGACCTTTTAGTTATTAAAATTTAAAATTTAAAACAAGATAGTTTATTATTGATCTCCTGCAGTCCAGAAAATCTGGAGCATTCGTGTTATCTAATGGATCCTATATTGCCACCTCGTCTTTAAAGGCAAAATGCACCGTTCCATCTTCTTTTTTGTTAAAACTTAAAACCTCATTTTGATTCTCAAATTATTGTATAAGCTTCATTTTGGTCATAAAATTATTTCTTTATTTTATTTTAGTCCTTAAAATTTCACATTTATTCTCAAACTTTTATATTTATCCACTTTACAATTTTATTTTGAGAATTTGGGACTAAAATGAATGAAGATGATGAAAAAAAGGGGGAATTGAGAATAATGGAATAAAAATGGGTCAAAGACCTAATTTTTGAACTTAGACTTTTTTTGAGGTTTTAGGGTTTGGAGTTTGGGGTTTTAAGGTTTAGGGTTTAGGGTTTTTAATATTTTTAAGGACTAAATTAGAATGTTTGAAAGAGTTTTGGGACACTTTATAATTTTATTTTGAGGATTTGGGACTAAAACGAATGAAGATGATGAAAAAGAGGGAGAATTAAGAATAATGGAATAAAAATGGGTCAGAGACCTAAAAGTGAATGGAGAAATGTTGAGGTGTTGTTATTTTATGACGTGGCAGCTTTTTTTTTAATATAACGGGTGCTGACGTGGACATAAAGGGACACGTCAGCGTATAACAGGACACATCAACGTTCGTTATGGCCACGTTAGCTTTTTGTAACGACAATATGACAGAGGGACCTATTAGTTAGGCGTTTCGAAAATTCGGGAACCGGCTTGTACACTGAGTAAAATTCAAAGACCGACTTGCTAGTTTTCTCTTAAATAAAATAATTGAGTTAATCCAAAATAATCCAAACTAAACAATTGTGAGTTGAGTTAACAGGTTGACTTCTACTTTAATCATTTTTATATATTTATTCCAATTTAAATTTGGTCCCTCTTAATTTAGTTATTCACAATTTGTTTTTGAGGGATTCAATAAAGACTAAAAAATTTATAAATAGATCAAATTATAAAAACAATATTATTTGATAAATAAAAATATAATTTTAAATGAATAAAAAAATTAAATTTATTTTTTAATTTTAAAAACCCACAAATTTGATTAAATTAAGTGAACTCAATTTTAAAACACGGTCTAACTCAAATTACAACAGATTAAACTTTTTTAACTCAAATCAATTCAATCCGACCGTTACCTACAAATATTTATATTAATGTTGTGGTGGGGAAATCCTACCGTTACCTACAAATATAAAAATAATGAATGTTGTGATTGTTTTTTTTTTAGATTGTTCTTGTAGCTAAGAATCATGGAAATCAACGATGAATGTTAGTTATTAAAAGGGAAAATAGCAACAAATCTCCTAAGTCATTTGGAAACAGATCCTTAAACTTTCAATTTTAGAAATTATATCCTTAAACTTTAAAAATTTATGAATTAAATTCTTCCATCTATTTTTTCACTAACAGTATTAATTGTTAGCATATCATACTTTCAAGTATTCAATTTTTTACCACATAATTCTAATAAGGGAGTTTTCTTACTTCTTGATTAAATAAAGTTATGTTATGAATGATTTTTTTTTTAATTTTATCATTTAAAAAAATTATTAATCTTATTAAGATTAATGAGATGACAACAAAAGAAAACACATATAAAGATGACATAACAATAATTAACACTATTAGTAAAAAAACGGATAGAAAATCTAATTTTTAAATCTTCAAATTTAAGAATTTTATTTTAGTGAAAATCTACTTGCAAATGAGCCAAAGGTTAAAAAGTCTTATCGCATTTTTCCCTTATTAATTTAAACAAGATAGTTTATTATTGATCTCGTGCAGTCCTGGACCATTCGTGTTAGAGCATGGATCCGGTAAAGTGAGTTTCCCGCCATATTCACTGAAGTCTGTCTGCAGTGTGCGATCTCAGGCGTCCGTTTCATCTGAACGGTTTACAATATGCCATGTCATCTTATTTTTTAAGTGGAACGTTGCGTTTCACTTTCTAAAAACTTTGCCTCTCACTTGCTGAAAACGCAGAGTCGTTTGGGGACTAAAATGGACCTAGCTCGGGCCGCATAAACTGATACCAATCTTCTTCTCAATCGTAGTGCTGCATCACATTGCATCTCTTCCGTCGTTCATCGATCGTCACCGGTGTGCTCCAGCGTTGTAGTCAAGATCCCATAAACGCCGGGATGGACCATGGATGAACGACGATTCAACGCCACCGAGTAAGTCGATTTTGGTAAAACAATTCAGAATTCTGAAATTCCGCGGCTTCTCTCTCTCGTTTTGACTTGTGATGGATGAATGTGTTTGTTTGTTGGAGCTGTCTGTGCAGTAGTGACTAATAATATGATGGATTAAGTGTCTGCTATCTGATACAGCATCTGATATCCTTAATTTACTAGATTTAAGTGTCTACAATCTATGTGATGAATTAATTCCCAATTATAATAATTATAACTCATTTCCTAGTGCTAGTAAGGAAGATTTAAGCATGACGTTTGATATATAAGGAAGACTTTGATGCATAGAATGCAAGTACTAGTTCTAGTAGTAGCCTTCAGATTGCAAACCTTCACAATTATAACTCATTTCCTATTTCAAGGCTTTCACTTTTAATTTATGAATTACCATAACTCTATACTCCAAATGTAATGACTTACATAGACATTGGTTAAACCTGAAATAATCATTCACTCAATTATCCATTAGATTCTAATCTCAAGGTGGGAGGCTGTGACTTGATACCCATTATTAGTAATGAAAAACATCTAAACTTAATGCTTAAAAGTTGTCAATGCAAGTCAGCAACCAAGAGCCCAAGACTAGGTTCTGAAACTTGGATTTTAAGGATTATATATGTACTTTCATTGAATTGGACCATTTTGTTCAAATATGTTGCTTATATTGTGTTAAGTGCTGTGACATAGCCTATGAGGTAACAGAAACAGCAGAGTTAAGCACTAGCCCATGTCTGACATAAAAAAGGATCAAGAGTAGCTTCATACTTTCATTTTGGTCCTGTATAGTTTTTAACTTCATAATTATGTTATTCTTTATCAACAATATCTTTCATTTTGGGTTATTAAAACTGGTTGTGTCTTATTACTTAAAATCTTCATATTCATTTTGAGCTATGAGTTAATGAACTTTGAGGATTTATTTATTTCACAGATGTATCTGTTGCTTCAAGTCCTGATCACTTTGTCAAACTCTTTGTATAATTTATTTCTCAGCTATAGTATTAAAGTGATATGAAGATCTATTTTAGAAATCAAAACAAAGAAGATATAAAAATCTGAGGACTATAACAGAATAAAAATTCATTTTAGATGCTATATTACAAATCTTTTTTTTTTCTTGTTTCTTTCTGCAGAATTTAGTAATCAAATTTGGAGCTATATGAACAAAATAATGTGCCAACATCTTGAGGGAGGAGGAGGCAAAGATAATGCAGATAGAGTGCAGTAAGGAAGGCATCAAGATAATGCAGATGACCATCATCCTGGGATAAACAGCTTGTAGAATTACTAATTCCTTGTAATTAAATATTATAGTGACTATCATTGTACTTCAAAGAAAAATAAGAGTCATGAAATAAGGCTCATTGTAATACAAATTTTCATATCAATACATACATAATTTTTACTACTTTTGAACACCAGTTGTAACCAAATCTTTTCATTTTCTATTACAATAATTGTTTTGGTTTTTATTGCCTCCGTGGTGCTTATAACAGATGCATTAACACTGAAAGTCAAAGCAGGATTAAAAAAACACATTAAAACAACACATGACAGAGTAAGCAATATTTATGAAATGTTCATCATTAAATTAATCACCAAGTAAAGCAAGCAAAGCAGAATTTCACAAAAAGACATAGTTTCTCAAGAGGTGTAATAGCTAGCAAGCAAGCTTATATAGGAGCCCATGAGATATTTATACACACACATGTATGACAGCAAAATAAAGCTACAGCAAAGCACTATATACACACGAATATAGAGGAAACAAAATTAAAATAGCAAAGCAAAATGAATATAGCAGTATATATACTGAACACTTTGCATTACAATAAAGCTACAGCTGTCCTTATATACACTAGAATGGAAGGTTTGAAATGGACAACTCAGCAAAGAATTGGAAAGACTGAAAAACAAATTTGTGAGACGTAATGTAATGGACTCCTTATTCTAACCATCTTGATAGTTCATTAGCTTTATACATCAGCTATATTTTCTTCTCTAATACAGAAATTGCAGAAATTTCAAGTGAATCATAAACCTATAAAAACCATTAAACACATATATACATACATGTCCAAAGATTCTAAGAAATCACAATGAAAAGTGATGGAAAAGCAGCACAACGCAAGACGGAAGGGCAACACAGCAATACGGAATCGCAAGATGACAACACGAGACGACAACGACGGCAACACAGAATGGGAACAGAAGCGTCGAAGAAGAAGAAGAGTGGCGGGAAATAGAGTGAGGTTTTCAATAATCTGAGAAGCAAAGGAGGGACTAAAACGTAGAGGCAAAGTGAGATGCAAACGACTCTGCGTTTTCAGCAAGTGAGATGCAAATTTTTAGAAAGTGAAACGCAACGTTCAACTTAAAAAATAGGATGATGTGGCACGTTGTAAACCACTGAGATGAAACGGACGCCTGAGATCGCACACTGTAGACAAACTTCAGGGAATATGGCGGGAAACTCACTTTACTGGATCCATGCTCTATTTTTTGGAAGGAAAAGAATTAAAGAACTGTGAATACTGAATACTGAATACTGAATACTGAATACAGTATAAATGGGGATTAGCTTGATGATAGGGTTTCATCAGAGTAAGGTGTGATTTCCGATGATTTCCGACGGCGACGACGTTTTTGCTTCTCCGACGACGCAACATCTCCTCAGTCTTCGGTTCTGAACCTGCCACGCAACTTTCTTTTTTTGTTTTTGGCTTCCGCAAGGTTTGATTCAGCTTCTTCTAGTTCTAGATTAACAACATTTCAAGTTCATAGCGAAAAGAAAAAAAAAAAAGTAGAATCCAGGTATTAACTTATCATTTTTACTTTTTTAGGGGAATACTGTTTTAAATAGAAGAACTAGAATCAATTAGTCTTCTTAAAAAGTTATCCAGTTAGCTTCTTAGTGTACTATTAATGTGAGTCTTGCTGCAAACTTTCAATTAAAGTGGAACCGTGTGAATCATGTGGCCGAGACAATCAGACTAGTTTTTTGCACTAATTTTTGTTAGGGCTCCTGTATAGCTGTTAATTGGTATATAGAACAATGCTGTGTAATGGAAAATTGAACGAGTCTGATACTGATAATGATAATGAGATTGAAGTTGAATGTTGTTAAAGACTTTGATATTTGTTATTGTTGATTTGCTTAAGCTGATACTGATAATGAGATTGAAGTTGTCCTTTATTCAAGAGAAAATTTACTTTTTAGTCCCTAATTTGTACTGGGTAAACATATCAGTTCTTGAATAATTGAAATACAGGACTTGGTATATGAAAATAGCATAATCATCAACTATTTAGTCCCAAGGACGATTTGGTTTTTGAATTTGAACTAGATTTGTAATTTTTTGTCTTTGAATGCGTACTAAATTTGTTATTTTTAGTTCTTGAATTTGTACCAAATTTGTATTTTTTGGTCCTTGATCAGAATTGTTGATAATTGCTTGCGATATTTTAGGGACCTAGTCATATTTCAATTATTCAAAGACTAATTATACAAATTTAGTGATCATTAAGTAGGTTTTCTCTATATTCAAGTACTTTAAATATAGAAATTGGATATTGGTTCCTCCCCTTAACCAAGTGATGAGGAGGGTTCAAATCTCAATTTTAGGTATGAAAAACATTTTGTGGTCAGTCGTTTATTCTTAAGTGGAGGACCCACAATAAAGGGATTAGTCACCACTCTCAGTAGTGCATACCCAGGCTTAGTCAAAGAAAGAGCAAAAGATAAAAAAAAGAAATTGGAAGTTAGAAGTTAGAAGTGTTGTTTGATTTATATGTGTATATATAATATTTTTTAATTTGATTAGTTCAACAATTTACCCCAGTGATCCGATAATAGAATCAATTTCTTGGTGACTGGAGCCCTTGGTTGGGTCAATGGCCAATCCAGTTACCAAAACATTCCCTTCCAATTCTTACTTTCTTGTTTTCTTTAACCAAATCAATTTTCTCTCTACTCTTTGTCTTCTCTTAAGATTGACCGACACTACTCTTACTTTCTTTTAATTAGTTCTTTTTTTCTTTTTGCAATTCTTTAAATCTGATTTGGGAGAGAAATGGGAAATGGACAAAAAAACACGGGAGGAAAAATACTCAAAAGCTCAATTCATTCATTCATACTCACATGATCATGCATTACAATGGATATGCCACTGGCCTTTTGTAGATTTTACTACCAAAATAAAGTACACAAAAGTAGCATAACCTCATCAGCTTGTAGCCAAAAGTTTTGACAGTGAAAAAGAAGAACTAACTGTTTTTTTTTTTTTACTTCTTTGATTCATCTAGAACTACAGCTGTGTGATATAATTTTTCAACTTATGACTTGCAATTTTACAGCTACACTCGAGTTTTGATCTGAATCATTTCCCAATTTGATCCAGTTGGAGCTTTCCTTTGAAATTTATGTGGGGGACGTTTTATCTATAATTCTAGAGTCCACTCCCAAGCTACAAATACTAATCTTTTATAAGGTTTGATGATTAAACTGTTCATTATCATTTCTTCTTACACTTTTGTGGCTTAATTTATAATATTGATAGGAGGAGGAGGAGCCAACGTATGAGATTGACTTTTTTGAACCTTTCAAACTTCCCTCAAGCCTTAGAGAATGCCAAATGATGGGATTTAAAGGGAGCCAGGGAGGGTGGGCGAGAAGCTGTATGCAAAATTTGTGATGGAGAAAGCGACTAATTTGCAAGTCTTTAGGATTTGTTGTGATGATTCAGATCCTTTGGATTACAAGTTCAAAATTCTAAAGGAATTATCTTCATATCCAAGGTCCTCATCAACATGTAGGCTTTTGTTTGAATGAGAGATGGACTATTACTTTTTAGCCTTGTTTGATGTTGCAAAAGAAGATCTTGATGTTTTGAACAAAAAATCCCAGTATCGAGTAATATTATGTGGAGTAATTGCAACTAAAATTGGGTTAATTGTGTGTTTCTATGTTAAGTAGCTTTATTGGTTTGCATTAGACTTTGCTGTGGCTTTAGGCTGAGAGTTTATATTTTGGAAGAGTTTTACTTTACCTTTTTTTTTTTTTTTGGCTTGAT
>QANZ01042480.1:65219-139899 GCA_003254925.1 Chamaecrista fasciculata
CCTTTTTTTTTTTTTTTGGCTTGATTGCTTTACCTTTCTAAACTGTGAAGTTAATGGTAGTATTTCAGTATTCTATAAAATGAAAATTTTGTTCATATCAGTCCCCGAGTAATGTTTTTTGAATTTATAAACATTTTTTATTCATCACCTTTACAAAATCACAACATTTTTTAAATTACTAGTAGTGGATGCACTCGTTAGATTATTTCATCTATTAACTTTTTTTTTTCTAAATTTAGTTATTTCTCTCAAATATATTATGTTTGTTATAAAATATAAGAAATAAGGATATTCAAAATAGAGAGAAAAGTAAGAGGAGAGAGTGATTCTTTCATTCAACTGATATCATGAACTTTAAATCAACACCTAAAGCCTCTATTTATAGGCTAAAGGATCTATAAGGGAGATGTACCAACTTAATGTACATAAAGAAGGGATAAGGTCATATTCATGTACATAGAGAAAGTAAAGAAAAACTCAAACTTCTATGCATGGAGAATACCAAAAGACAAATGTGGATATTCACAAACATAATTATTTATAACACTCTCCCTTGAATATCCACAATTTATAGATACGCATTATATGTTGCCTCATTAAAAACCTTGCCAGGAAAACCCAGTGGGACAAAACCATGGCGAAGGGAAAAAGAGTACAGCGCGTATCTCACACTCATCATAACATCACTAAGGATCTTTTAATTTCCGCATTCAAATTTGATGAACCAATTTCTCAAATGTTGCAATTGGCAATGCCTCCATTAATAAATTTGCTAAATTATCACTTGAGCGAACTTGTTGAACTTCTATGTTGCCTTGCTTTTGATATCACAAGTAAATCTGCTAAATTCTCTTTTAGCTGAACTATACATGTCATATTATCTTCATACAATAAGGTTGACAGAGTTCCCTGCAAAAACAAATTACACATCTTCTGGATGTGTTGAATTAGTAGTCTCAACTAAACAAATTTTTTATTTGCCTTATGCATTGTCTCTGAAGGTCAGATAATAAGCTAGCATCTACATCATCAAGGAATGATGAACTAAATTTATTTAAATAAACCTTTATCTTTAAAATATTTTTCATTCCTTTTAATGAAGAACTATATCTCGCTAGCAAGTGTACTTAAAACAGTAATCCACTTATAATATGAAGATATGGTACTACAGGACCAAAGAATTGCATCTTCATTTGAGGTTAATAGGATACTTTATCACTTCAAATGATTTATTGAACCTGTCATGGTTACACTATTTCCATGCACCTTATCCATTTGAAAGTATCTCAATCTTTTTACATAATATGAGTAATAACCTCACTATTATAATATACTTACTTAGTCAGTAAGATGAGACAAAATTTTATCTTTGCAAAATCTTTCTTGCAAAACTATCAATATTGTACTATGTTTTGAACTCTTCAAGAGTTCCAACAATAACAAATATACACAGTTTGATATCTTTCAAATAATATTTCTTGAGATAATTGTAGCACATATGTCCAAGTTTTTTTTTCAAGCTCATGTAGGATTTTATTCATCTTTATTGAACAAGACATCTGACATGCTTACTATAATCCTTCCGGGATTTGCATATAAACTCCATTGTCCAATAAGCCATATGAATGGACTATAACCATAGTCATTATATGTATATCAAGTTTGTTCATACAATGCCAGACTACTAAAATATTTGAAGGGGGTCGCATCCATCTTCGGGATTGCATCCATCTCTAGAGAATATGTCTTTACATCTTCAATGTGAGACCTTTGAGTTTATATCTTACGACTTTAGCCTTTCATTTTCATTACGATTTTACTCATAAACTCATTTGTACCCCACTAACTTCACACCTTCAAATATTTGGACATCAAAAGCCTTTTATAAACAGTCAGATCATATATTCAAAAATAATTGCATCCACCACGGGAGAATTAAACTCCTTAAAATAAATGTCTAGTCTTTGTATCTCAAAAATTTCAATTCTCTTATTTCTTTTCGCACAAAGACTTATTTATATTTAACTGGTTGTACACCATCATGCTGACTATACACCATCATGCTGACTGTACACCATCATGTCTCAGGACTTCAAGTCCAAACATTTCCACATTTCTCGAGTGAGTTTTACTCATCTTGGATCCTTTCTTGTCAATTTGGCCAATATTCACGTCGACATCCTTCGACGAATTATTATTCATGATCCTCAATTTCTTTATAATTTGTAATTTGTAGCGCTACATTATATGTAAATACTTTGTCGACAATATTTTCATATCGGTTCCATACTTTGGCAATAATAAACATATTGAGATCTCATTATTTTTTTTACTTTCAGGTACCTGAATCTCTTCCGGAGATTTTTCATTCATTATGCCTTCATATATTTCCTCGATTCGACCATTTTTTTTTCATATGCTCCTTTTATTTTCGAGGATTCTTATCTCTGGAACCGATTAGTCCGTTTAGGGACTTCAATATATATTGGAGCATTTTCAGCTGGAAAATCTATCTTTACCATTTCTATGGGTCAGTGAATGCATTTTGCAATTTATTTACAATATTCTTCAAATAAACTATTCTTTGAACTTCAAGTTCACATGAGGATCAAATGAATATAATAATCATGCATTCCTTGTAATTCATTTTTCTATTCCAGCTATTTTCTTTCTCCCCCTAATGCTGAAAAATTAATTTCATTGACAAATCATGTCATGAATTATCTCCATTCAGGAGGTTAAGATATTTAATAATTGAGCGGGATCCATACCCAACTTATATTCTCAATTTTCATTGGGGCCCATTCAGATGCACATGGTGGAGCAATATAAATCCAGCACCCAAAGAATTCGTAAATGAAAAATATTCAGCTTCTGACCCAAAGCTAATAGCATAGGGGAGAATTTACGATACGTTATTAATTTAATGCGTACAAGTGCTGCATCATATAAATTGATATGTTCTCATTAGGCATTTAATTATTCAACAAGACCATTTACCGTGTGGACACAAACAACATGATGTACCACATTTATCCCAACTAGCATATAATAGCCCTTTAAACCTTGGGATATAAATTCACCAGCATTATAAAATTTTCTTGATGGAATAATCCAAAACTTGAGCTCAATTTTTTTTCTTGGAACAAAGTGGATCGACATGTCCACAAGGTGGCACTTCAGGTCCACAATTTTTCTATGAACGCGTTCAAGAATTCCAAGGGATCTAATCCCAATTTTTCCTGGTAATGGTCTTAAAACCAATTTTCATTGAGAACATGCAACACAAGAACTCATTACATACAAGAAACCTTTGGTTCTTTAATAGGCATTAATTTAAGTTCGCATTATTCGTGAACCGGGATGGTCTAACCGGTTATACAAAATTATAAACGTATCCTTTAAATTAATGAATTTCTGGTTCATTACTCCTTTAAATTAAGGAACCTCTAGTTCATTACAACATATGTTAATGAATTTTTGGTCCATTACAACATATGTTTTAATTGTACTAATTCAAATATAGTACAAGATGGAGGGCTCTTCTGGAGCATACGATCACATGTCCGATATTATATTTCATTTTTCTTCCATCATATTTTGCTTTCCTTCAGGAAAGCTTGATATAATTCAACAAGATTTTTGATCGTATGACGTACAATTAGATGGATACATGATTTATACTCAAACAAGAGATCATATAAAGATAGATGAAAAAGGCTGAAAGAAATAAAGTAATACATTATTAACATATAAATTGTTAACCAAATTAAAAATGATAATAGAATAATAATATACAATCAAAGAAATAAATGAGATAAATAAATTAAATAAAATGGATTAGTTCTTCGGGAACTATCTCATATTTAGTTCTTCAGGAACTATCTCATATTCAGTTCTTCAGGAACTATCTAATATTCAGTTCTTCAGGAACCATATCATATTTAGTTCTTCAGGAACTATCTCATATTCATTGAGATACCAAGACGTAAGAACTCGTTCATATCATATACTCAAATTCTCCTTGAGTTTATTGATGTCATACTTTAATAGTATCCAAATTCCAAACCACTACAGGGTTACATCAAGAAATATAATCTTGTTAATATGAGAATCTCACTCTTCTAGAGTATATATTATTACTCTTCCAAAGTATCTTTGTGAGATTTTTCAATTCTCTTTCTTTCAGAGAAAAATAATCATTATCAGAATAAATGTACTGTGAACTTCAGGTTCACTTGTCAAAATAAATCAATGACAATCTCATTTAATAATTGACATATTGTCACTGCCGTCTCTACTGGAGACTCAATATCAATAATTTTTGACATATCAAACACCTCACAAGATTAATTGTGATCACATATCACATCTAAAAATACATCAATCAATCCACATATAAAATAAACATTTATTTTGATATAGACCTTCAGGTCTATCAAATATTTAGATTGATGTTAGTCTTCAGGACTATTGACAAATATATATTTTTTTTGACAACACCGTAATTGCTATCAGCAATTGGTCAAAATATAATTCTATTCACCTTCAAGGTTCGCCTTCAAGGTTATTAATTTCTATTTGACTATTAGCCTTCATGGCTGATATAACACAGCTTCAATAGCCAAATTATTGTCTTCAAGGCATTATAGAATCATTTCAATAGTCAAACTATTAGCTTTTAGGCCTGATATAAGACAGCTTCAATAGCTAAAGTCTAAGCCTTCGGGGCTGATATTATACAGCTTCAATAGCCAAAGTTTATTAGCCGTCAAGGGTGATATTAAACAGCTTCAATAGCCAAAATACCAAAATATAGCCCTTGATAAATAATCAACATGTGCAATAACCTTTCATTGCACTAATCTTTGGCAAGAATACAATAATTGATTCAATAAAGTTGAATCAAAACATAATATGACTTCAAGTCATTTACTTAATCATATGAAACTGTAATTACATGTGACTTGGTCACTTTTATTTAATCATATGAAAACTCAATCATATGAAGTTTCAAGCTATACGAAACATTTCCAAATCTTAAGAAGACAACCACAATAATAAACTTATAAAATATATTATGATAATGATAAACAATCCAGCATAAAAGTTTCTTACCTTTAGTAAGTTAACAAGAAAACTTGAAAGATAATTAACTTACCTCTTTAATTATCCAAAATTGAAATCAGAAGAGATTTGTACTTAGTTACCAAAAACTCACCGGTAAAGGCTCATGTTCAGTTACCTAGAACTCAAATGGATAGAGACCCATGAACAGATGCCAAAAGCTTGAATGAGTAGACACGTGCACATATGCCAAAAGCTCAAACCGGTAGAGGCTCGTGCTGATAACGTGTTATAAAATATAAGAAATAAGGATATTCAAAATAGAGAGAAAAGTAGGAGGAGAGAGTGATTTTTTCATTCAACTGATATCATCAACTTTACATCAACACCTAAAGCCTCTATTTATAGGCTAAAGGATCTATAAGGGAGATGTACCAACTTAATGTACATAAAGAAGGGATAAGGTCATATTCATGTACATAGAGAAAGTAAAGGAAAACTCAAACTTCTATGCATGGAGAATACCAAAAGACAAATGTATTCACAAACATAATTATTTATAACAATGTTTGGATTGTAAATATTTAAAGATGAATTATTTTATATATACAAAGCTATTAATTTCTTTTTAGAATAGTTGAAATTTCTTTTTTGATTGATTTTTATATTATTGTATAACGATAATTCCTATTGAAAAAATATTTTTGCATGTTCAATTATATAGTCAGTAAATCACTTTGATACTTTGTAATTTGATCTAATTTTATTTTAATATATTGTGATTTAAAAACTGACATTTTAATATCTGAGGAGGTTAATAAGACTAATCCTATAGTGGAATACATGAATATTTTAGTGGATTTAAGCCTATTTTATTATGTAACGTAGTGTATAAAGTGGTTGCCAAACTAATTGTAAACAGATTGAAACTTATACCATCTAACCTTTTTTTTTTTGGCCAGATTATACCATCTAACCTTGTTTTTTCTTAGTTGGCCAAAAAAAAAAATCTTGTTTTTTCTAATGAGACTAGCTTTATTCTTAGAAGACCCAACTTTATTTCTAGAAGAAACTTCTAAAATAATATTTTTATAGCAAAAGATTTGTTGGTGCCCCTAATGTTTGGGGTCAGTTTCAGTTGTGCCTCTAACGTTTTGTTTTGTGTCAGTTATGCTCTTAACGTTTCACATTGTTCTTAATTATACCATAACTTCAATTTTTTTGGGCCAAAGTCCTATTTGGGTCCCTCAAGTTTGCTCAAAGTTTCGTTTTGGTCCCTCAAGTCTCCGGCAAACTTTCCGACGAGATACACGGTGGCACCGACGACTACGAAAACTCCTAATCCAAGGTGTTTTGACCTCTTGAGTTCAATGGCGGCCTGCATTTTGCAAACAAATGACCGAAAATATGATTTTCGACGATTGTGTAAATGTTCCGTCGGCTTGCTAGTTATTTTTTCGCAAAATGGAGGTCGTCATTGAACTTAAAAGTTCAAAAAACCTTGGATTAGGAGTTTTCGTAGTCGTCGGAGTCGTGTATCTCACCGAAAAGTTCACCGGAGACTTGAGGAACCAAAATGGAACTTTGAGCAAACTTGAGGGACCAAAATAGGACTTTGGCCCAAAAAAAAATTGAGGTAGGGTATAATTTTCAATAATGTAAAACGTTGGGGGCATGACACAAAACAAACGTTGGGGGTATAATTGAAACTGACCCCAAACGTTAAGGCATAATAGCTCTTTTGCCCATTTTTATTGATAAGGAGGTTTTCCTTTTTTGGCCAAACTTGCCAAGGAGTTTTTACTCATTAGTCAATATTAGTAGAGTTTAACTTTCTTTTTTTTTATCTTCAAGTTATCATGAATCATGATATATTATTTTATTATATTTAAAAAATAATTATATAACAAAAGACGATTTGATTTTAAAACATGAAATAATTAATTTCCTGAATAATAATTTTATAGATGTTCATTTTTTTTTTGTAAAAGTATTAATTTCGTCTTCAAGCTTTATATCAATTATCAATTTTGTTCTTAATGTTTTACATTTTAGTCAATTTTATCATTTGCTCCTATCATTGACAGGATTTAATATGGCTTATGATATATAATATAAAATTAATAGAAAAGAAATTCAAATCCTAACTCAGATTGAAAAACAGATGCAGTGTGTCCTTAATTTATTGAAAGAAATTAGTCAAAAAATAAAATTGACTAAAATGTGAAACATTGGGGACGAAATCTACAACAAAAAAAGATTGGAGACCAAATTGACAATTGATGTAAAATTTAGGGACGAAATTAATACTTTTTCTTTATTTTTTTTTAAGGATTAATGGTGACGAACTGGCGCGATTCCTATCCATGACGCCACTCACCTGTCAAGATTTGAATCAGCTTCTTCTAGAAAATTTACACTTTGATAAAAAAATGTTATAACGAAAACTGAATAACAACTAAACTGCATATTCAACATATTTAGGGAAGAAAATATATCACTGAAACTTCCTATTTACATTGCTGAAATTATATATATATATATATACACACACATTAGGCCAAAGTCTCAATTTGGTCCCATATCATTTTTTATTGCAAATTTAGTCTCATATCTTTGAGTTAGTTGCAAAATTGGTCATATATATTTGGGTCATGTGCGGAGATAGTATCATATCTTTGCAAAAGGATCAACTAACGGTTAATCCTATTATAAAGATATAAGATCAATTTTGTAACTTGACCAAAAGATATGAGACCAAAAATGATTTGGGACCTTTTGCATAAATATGAGTAAAAAATGTAACAAAAAAAGATACATAGCCAAATTGAGAATTAGAAAAAAAAAATATAGGACATTAAATCAATTAAACTCATTTATAAAAAAAAAAAAACCAATTAAACTCATTCTCTCATTTATATATTGCAATTAATTATTTGATTAATAAATTCATGTTGCCTTTCTTCCACCTGTCACATTAAATCATGAGTGCGCATCTTAATTTAAGCATCTATTATTATCATTTGTGGCTTAGTGCGCATATTTATTTTAAAACATCAAAATTCGTCGTTGATTTATTGCATGTATATGTTGGAGTAATTCGCATATGATAATCTAAAATAAAAAATTGCTTTGTATATCATATCTTTGTTAAAGCACTTTTAAGGGAAGTCTCGGTGGTACTTTTAATTTTTCTTTATTATTATTAATTGTACTCTTAAAATTTATAAGGTAAATTACACTTTGGTACCCTGTAGTATTCTCCATTAACACTTTGGTACCCTTTGAAGCTATTTTATAATTTTAACCAAAACAAATTTTGCAAAAATTACATATTGACCCCAAAATTTTTTTAAAGTTTTCATTTTAGTCCCTAGATAATATGTATCTAGAGACCTATTTGTAATTTTCTGAAAAAATTTTGGGGTCAATATGTAATTTTTGAAAAATTTGTTATGGTTAAAATTACAAAATAGCTCCAAAGGTACTAAAGTGTTAATGGAGAATACCACAGGGTACCGAAGTGTCATTTTTTAAACCACAGGGTACCAAAGTGAAATATGACCAAACCACAGGGTATCAAAGTGTAATTTAACAAAATTTATATTTGTTTCAATTACACTCTAATGCCTAAGAAAAAATAATTTAGAAATACAATAAAATTTAAGCTAAAGTGTAAATTTGGTCTCATATCTTTTATTCAGTTCTCAATTTAGTCTCAAATCTTTTTTTGTTGCACTTTTGGTCCCATATCTTTGGATCAGGTCCCAATTTGGTCCCATATCTTTTTTTTGTTGCAGATTTGGTCTCATATCTTTAGGTTAATTGTAGAATTTGTCATATATCTTTGGGTCAGGTTTAGAAGTGATCTCATATTTTTACAAAAGAATCAACTAAGGGTTGATCCTTTTGTAAAGATATGAGACTAATTCTGCTACTTGACTAAAAGATATGAGACCAAAATTAGGACCTTTTGCAAAGATATAGGACCAAAACTGCAAAAAAAATAGTTACAGAACTAAATTGAGAATTGAGCAAAAGATATGAGACCAAATTTACCCGTTAGCTTAAAATTTATCTCATAATTGAAAGACATTGATAATACTTTTTTCTTATTATAATTAATCATATGAAATAAAAAACAATATATTTTTAATTTTTGATAAATATAATGACTTTTAATTTAATCATTCAAAGATTATTATTATCAGTTTTTAGTCTTCTACAAATAACCTTTTATGGATTGAATCTCATTTTTGTCATGAAACTATTCTTTTTTCGGTTTGGGTCTTCAAATGTTCAAGGTTATTTCATTTTAGTAGTCAAAATGTGATTCCATCTAATTTTTACAGTTATTTCTAATTTGGATAATTAAAGTGATCAATTTCTCTCTCACACAGTCATAGTAATTAGTAAGTGGGCAAAAGTACTCTTGGTACCCCAACAAATTGTGTCATTTTCAGTTATACCTCCAACATTTTGTTTTTCAATTATACCCCCAACGGTTCACATTTGAGTCAATTATACCCTAGCCCCTAACTAATTACAGAATAATCTAAAATGTTTGTCATCTGTAACAATCAGGTCTTTAGAAGCTATTAACAACCCTTCTTCTCTTACCCTAAAACATCACCACCACTCTTCATTGTTGTTGTCCACTCTGTCCTCGTTTCTGTAAACATGGTTCTTCTCGTCGTCGTCCTCAACTTCCTGGTCTCTCCTAAATTACGTCGTTCTCATCCATTTTTCTTCCCTTACGATCGTCTCTCTCACCCATCTTATCTATTTTGTCTCTCTCTCCAAAGGGGTTTTGAAGTTACTTTACTTCTCAATTTCGACGACCATGATGGCACCGTCATCAAAGATTGTGTGTTAATGATGGGAGCTAGAACTATTGGTATTTCTACTCGATTTCTCTGTATTAGAGGTTCACCGACGATTTTGTGTGTGGTTGTCGAAACTGTCAAAAACAGCAGGGAGAGATTTTTCGGGTTTCACAATTGTAGGGGACCAATTTGTTAAAGATGACAAACATTCTGGATTGTTCTGTAACTAGTTAGGGACTCGTATGAAAGAAAAATCTTGAGAGAATAGAGGATTTCTAAATAATGAAAACTTAAAGACCTTAAAACAAAATAAATGTCGGGTTAGGGTATAATTGACTCAAATGTGCAACGTTGAGGGTATAACTGAAAATAACCTCATACCTTGGGGGTAGGGGTGTTCAAAACCGAACCAAACCGATTGAACCGAACTACACCGAACCAAACCAAACCAAACCGAACCAAAACCGACATTCAAATGGTTTGGTTTGGTTTCATTTTTCTTAATTTTGGGCGGTTCGGTTCGGTGGCGGTTTGACACTTCACCAAACCGAACCAAACCGCAACTATGCAATTGTATATAAATAATACAATACATTATATATATAGTATTTATGCGTTCCTCCACTAGTCCACTAAAAGAAATAAACAATGAGGCTCAACCCATGAAACTATAACCTAAAGACCAAAAATAAAAATTGAAAAAGTAGCCGCATAGACATTTGACATTTCAATTCGCATTCAAAGTTCCAAACTGAAACCAGTGAAAGACCAAACCCCAACATCTATATTTCGTCTTCTCCCATTCGCATTCAAAGTCCCATTTCGTCTTCTGCTTCATAACTTAATGAACAAAATGCTGCCACTTTTTCAGATGTTATGAAATTAGTACTTTTTATATTAATTATAAAATTAATAGTAATTAAAGGTCAAACCGCCCAAACCAAACCGCCAAAACCGCCATTATATTGGTTTGGTTTGGTTTGGTTTGATATTTTTTTTCAAACCGAACGGTTTGAGTTTTCTTCAAACCGATGCGAGCGGTTCGGTTTGAAAAACCATTTTAAACCGCCCAAACCGCCCAACGAACACCCCTACTTGGGGGTACCAACAGTACTTTTGCCTAGTAAGTGAGTTAAGAAAGAGAAAAATCTCCATCCATTGTCACAAATTAGACATGAATTTGTGGTTGACTTTTCTTTTAAAAGTAAAAAAAAATTTTTTTATCAACTCACTCATTATGACAGATGTGATAGAGAAATTGTTTATATCAACTCTCTAGGTTGAAAATAACGATGGAAATCAGATGAAATCACATATGGAGACCAAAATGAAACAAAAAATAGTTTTGAAATTAGAATAAAACTAATCTTGTAGTTTGAGAATCAAAATGACTGTTTGACTATTTTTATTATAAAAATAAGAGACCAAAATCTCTTCTAAGTTAACTAACTGTCTACATTTAACGAAGGGAGATGGAAAAGAAATAGGACTAAAATCGCAACTTAACGAAAGGAGATGGAGGGAATTTATGGTGGGACTAACCGTTAAATATTTTACAATGATAATTAAATCTTTTAATAAAAAGCGTAAACGTTTTTTTTAATATTAATGACTAAAACTAATATAAAATCATTTCATGGCTTCATGCTCAAACAGCTTATATAAGTTCAGTTTAGTCCTTCCAAAACCCATTTCAATCCTCCTCTTCTACTCCTACTCCTGAATCTTCTTCTCCAAGAAAGCCAAAAAAGAACACTCACATCAAAATCATCATGAATATCTTCATCATAAGCTTAATAATCCCCATTCTTCTTCTCTTCCTCTTCACCAAAATAATCAAACCTCCTTCTTCTTCATCATCATCGTCGTCGTCGTCGCAACTCCCCCCTGGTTCTCTCGGAATTCCGATCATCGGACAGAGCCTGAGCCTCCTCCGCGCGATGCGATCCAACACCGCCGAAGAATGGATCGAACAGAGAATCCGAAAATACGGACCGATTTCGAAGCTGAATCTGTTCGGAAAACCCTCGATTTTGATGTACGGAGCGACGGCGAACAAGTTTCTGTTCACGAACGAAGGCGGCGGCGTATTGTCGAATCACCAGACGCAGTCGCTGAAGATGCTTTTGGGAGATCGGAATATGATGGAATTGAGCGGTGACGATCATAAGAGAGTGAGAAATGCGGTGGTTTCGTTCTTGAAGAGAGAGTCTCTCAGAGAGTATGTGGGGAAGATGGATGATGAAGTGAGGAACCACTTGGAGATGTATTGGGAGAGAAAGCACAAGGTCACGGTATGTTTATGAGTAAACTACTAAATTGGTCCCTGGATTATTGGCTCGCTGATAGATTAGTCCCCGAATTTAAGAAATTGACAAATAGGTCCCCGAATTTAAGAAATTGACAAATAGGTCCCCGAATTTTTCTAACGAGTCAAATAGGTCATCGAATTTTTCTAACATTTGTCAAATAGGTCCTTCTGTGCATGTTATTCGGGGACCTATTTGACTAACGTTAAAAAAATTCGGGGACCTATTTGTCAATTTCCTAAATTCAGGGACCAATCTGTCAGCGAGCCAATAATCCAGTGACCAATTTGGTAGTTTACTCATATGTTTATTTCATTTTTAAATTTAGGTCAAAACCTCAAATTAGTCCCAAATATATGGGGTAGGTTTCAAATTGGTCTTCAATATCTTATTTGTTTTTATAATTTTTCAAATTAGTTTCAGAAATACTTACATGCTGCTATTTGACCTCATTGACAAATGGTCGCTGTTAGATAGAAAAAGAATTCTAGTGTTAACACATTAACTTTAAAAACTGTAGAATTTTATTATTTTTATTAGGTTAAGCTGTTTTTTTTTGTCTCATAAATTTTTCTCAAGTCTCAATTTGGTCCCATAATTTTTTTGTTGCACTTTTGGTCTCATATCTTTTGCTCATGTTGTAGATTTGGTCATGTGTTGCACTTTTGGTCTTATATTTTTGGATCAAGTTGCAAAATTGATCCATATCTTTTGCTGGGGTTGCAAAATTGGTCTCATATTTGTGGGTCAGATATAGAATTAGACTCATATCATTAGGTCAGGAACATAATTAGTTTCATATATTTCATATCTTTGGGTCAGATGAGACTGACAGTTGAACTTTTTGCAAAAATATAAGACCAGTTCTGTAACTTGACCAAAAGAATTTGGGAAGTGATACGGGACTAATCTGTAACCTAAGCAATAGATATGAGATCAAAAGTGTTGGGACCAAATTGAGACTTGAGCAAAAGTTATGGGACCAAAAATAGACTTTGACCTTTTATTAATTATAAATTAAAAATATACAAGATATAAAAATAATGTAAATTGAATATATTTTTATTGATAAATAAATAAATTCTTTTATTTTATTTTTTTGCCAGAATAAATTCTTTTATTTACATAAAATTTATTAGATGTATTGTTTTATTAATATAAATAAATTTAAAAGATAAACATAAATAAAAGAAATCTATATTAAATTTGAATTGTTGATATATAATAATATAGGCTATGAAGCATGGGTATTCCAAAAAAAGGTGTCGTACCCATACCAGGTACGGATATTCTATGAATACTCTTGGTACTTTAAAATATTATGAAATATAAGTTTTTATATTTGTTTTGTAAAATTTCACAATTTTTTAATCTAATTTTATTTTTGTTATATTAAAAGTTCGTTTTCTTTAGATTAATAAACAAAACATTCATATTTTTATAAGAAAATAACTATATATTTAAATAAATGTTGCCATACTCGTATTCCATAATTTTTAAAATTAACCATTTCCCAAACCCGCACCCATACCCGTACAAATGCAACATAGAATATAGGTCTTGCTGAAGAGCCTCACAATTGCCAAATTTGGCATAATCTGCTGTCTCCTTTTTTTGTTCCAACTAATCCTCTCCTCTTTGACCTTGAAAGAGGCAAATAAAGAGATGATTTAAAAGGAAATAATTAAAAAGTATATTATTTTGATCTTTCAAAAATTAAATAGTATATTTCAATCTTTTATAACCAAGTTGTTCGAAGATTTTAGTTTACTCTATAATTAAACACTTAAAAGTTTTAAAATTTGTATTGTTGACGTATAGGTCTTGCCATTGATGAAGAGCCTCACAATTGGCATAATTTGTTCTCTCCTCTTTGGCCTTGAAAGAGGCAAACAAAGAGATGACTTAAAGGACAACTTTGAAGTTGTGATGAAAGCTGCATGGGCCATCCCTGTGAACCTCCCCTTTACGCGGTTCAACCGCGGTCTCAAAGAAAGTTCGAGGATTCAAAGCGTGGTGAAGGATCTTATTCGCCGGAAAAAGATCGAGCTCGAGCAAAATGGCGCTTCTCCTCGCCAAGATCTGATCACTTACTTGCTTGGCATGCCCACAGAAGATGGCAAAGAGAAGATGACAGAGGAAGAGATCATCCACAATGTTATGCTCATCATGGTTGCTGGTCATGACACTTCATCTATTCTTATTACTTTTCTTATCAGATTGATGGCTAATGAACCATCTGTTTATGCAGCTGTTCTTCAAGGTATGTGTCATGTGAAATGATAACAAGGTGTGGGATTTTGAACTAAGAAATTGACAACTAGTGAACCATTATAGTGGAGATTTTGTTTTTTGGTTCTTTTGTTTCATCTAGTCTAAAAGGGATAAATATATAGTTGGCCAAAGCGCACCGTTGGTCTCATATTTTTTTTGTACATGTCCTAATTTGGTCCTGTATATTTTTTTTATTGCATTTTTTGTCTCATATCTTTTTGTCAGATGTAGAATTAAACTCATATCTTTTTTGTTACATATTTGGTTCCATATATTGGCAAAAAGTTCTATCGTTAGTCCCACAATGTGGAACCTTTGCAAAAATATAAGACCAATTATGTAATCTGACTAAAAGATATGAGACCACTTGTGCAACTTATATAAAAGATATGAGACTAAAAATGGAATAAAAAATACAGAATCAAATTGAGACATTAACAAAAGATATAAAAACAAAAGTGTACTTTGACCTGTATAGTTTGTGAATCAATCCAAAACTTCTTTAACTTAAATGGCGCTTTGAGTATAAGAATCTTTCAAAAAAAAAAAATAAATAAAGGCATAAGTTTTTCTTATCATAGGTCAGATGTAACATTTTGATATGATATTTATTTTTTAAAAAATTTCTGTACTATGTGACCACATTTCATCATGGATTAAACAAGTAATCCATAAGGTACAATCATGTGGTATATCATATGAACATGTTAAATAGTAGAAAAAATTATTCCCAAAATCCTAAGTCTCTAGTAGCTCCTACAAAAGTCTTTTTTTTTTTTTTGCTTCTACATGATTCATTAGTCATCCTATCTTTTATTGACTTACACTACATAGATTATTAGTCATTTCTAAGTTTAATAGTTGATTCATATTAATGAAGAAAATAACCATGTTTATTTTGTTCCTTTGGATATTTTTGTTGATTTTCCTCCCTATTCTGGATCACATGTTTGTAACATATATTCCGGGTGATTTTTGTTGCAGAGCAAGAAGAGATAGCAAAAAGCAAGCACAGAGAAGAGCCATTGAGTTGGGAAGACCTTACAAAGATGAAGTACACATGGAGAGTAGCACTAGAAACTCTTAGGATGGTTCCTCCTGTCTTTGGTGGATTTAGAAAGACTGTGAAGGATATAGAATATGAAGGATACCTCATTCCCAAAGGCTGGCAAGTAAGTAATCTATCTTAAAAAATTTTGATCTCTTAACTTTAATGACAATTTAATTATAATTTTTTCCTCTCAAAATTCAAAGAAAAATGGAATGTGATTTTTTTAAAAAAAAAAATGTTAAATTGCACCAAGACCCATTGAGTTTTAGGTCAGGAATAAAAAACAGCTGAGATTCAAAACTTCACAAATATATCTCCAGAGTTTTCAACTTTGCACAGTTAGGACCACTAGATTTTAAAATTTGACAAATAGATTCTCTTAGCCTTTAAATTTGCTCACTTTAGACCACTAAAAAGCCTCACTTTTTTGAAAGGTGAGGGGTCTTAATTGAATAAAAATGAAAGACCAGGGGTTTGATTGTCAAATTTTGTAACTTGAGAGTTCTAAGCGAACAAAATTAAAATTTGTCAAATTTTAAAATTCAATTGCGTTTTTCGCCTACAACTTAAAATTCACGGGGTTTTAGTGCAATTTAATGTAAAAATTGCCAAGAATTTCAAGTAAAATGTTACGACATGGTGCCATTTTGTTTACTGCTTTTGATAGTCTGAGACGATCTTCAAAATGGTGTCGCTCAGTACTTTTCTCTGATGAAAATCTATCATCTATGTAATTTTTACATAAAAATAATAATAAAACAAAAATAACATCAAAAAGTCAATAAAAATAGGCAAAACACCCTTTTGTGCCCTTAACGTTTGTGGTGATTTTCAGTTATGCCCCTGACGTTTCATTTGTGTCAGTTGTACCCCCAATGTAAAACATTAGTTTCAATTATACCCCCAATTTCAATCATCCAAAAAAAAAACAACATTTTTGCACAATTTGAGCTTGGTTTTGATCAGATTTCATATGGGTTTTAATTTTCAGACATCGCAAACTTGATTCCTTAGATCAATTTCAAAAATTAAGCTCAAAATAACCCCAAATCCGAAGAAAATCGGACCCGATGAACCCCAAAAAGGACCAAAATGAAATGCAGCAAAACGAAGCATTTTTCTCAAAATTTCCATGTGAAAAATGATCCTTAGGAGCTGAAAATGAGTAACCATAAATTCATTTATCAAAACAAACTGAAATGAACACGGATCGAAGCTCAAAAGTTCTGAAAAATGGTACACGAACGAGGGTGAGGGCATAATTGAAACTAACGTTTCACATTGGAGGCACAACTGACACAAATGAAACGTTAGGGGCATAACTGAAAATCACCGCAAACGTTAGGGGCACGAAAGGGTGTTTTGCCTAAAAAATAAATCACCAACAAGTGTTTGATGTAGTGGTTGGCGAGCTACACCCAGGTGAGAGGACCCAAGTTCGATCCCTAGAGTCGACATTGTTGGAAGAGCTCAACCGTTTCGTCACTGTAGCTCGAATGAGATCAGTCTTCGCTTAAACCGTTACATGGATAGGCAAGAAAAACTCATAGCATTACCCAAACAAAATAAATAAATAAATAAATAGACTCAAAAAATAGAATCTTTTGAGGGCTATATAACTCTCCATACCAAAATCATATAAACTATTCACTAGCCTTACCAAGTTTTTGAATCAAACTTATCCTCACCAGTCAAATGTTATCATAAATCCTAAAACTTATAAACCCCCTTTCTATTTTTTGTTTCCCTTTCAATTGTGTCCAGATATTTTGGGTTGCAGCAATGACTCACATGGACAGCAGCATATTCCCAGAACCATCAAAATTTGATCCAAGTAGATTTGAAAACCAAGCTTCCATTCCACCATATTGCTTCATAGCATTTGGAGGAGGACAAAGAATATGCCCAGGATATGAGTTTGCTAAGTTTGAGACTCTTGTAGCAATTCATTATTTGGTCACAAGATTCACTTGGAAGCTATGTGCTGACAATACATTCATCAGAGATCCCACTCCAATACCTTCTCAAGGACTGCCTATTCAAATCAATCCAAGGGTGTTATCATAGATATATATATATATATAGATCAAGGTGTATTTTTTGTCTCATATCTTATGCTCAGGTCTCAATTTGGTTCCATATATTTTTTTTGTTGTACTTTTGATCTTATATATTTGGATCAGGTCTAAATTTGGTCTCATTTTTTTTTTGTTTCAGATTTGGTCTCATCTCTTTGGGTTAAGTGCATAATTATTGGTCTCATATTTTTGGGTCAGATGTAGAATTAGTCTTATATCTTTGGGTCAGGAAGAACTAACAATGGAACCTTTAGCAAAAATATAAGACTAAATCCGGGATCTTTTGTAAAGATATGAAACCAAAAGTATAACAAAAAAATATACATAACCAAATAGAGAATTGAGCATGAAACCAAATTTACACCTTGACGATATATATATATATATATATATGCACTCCAAGAATTGCTAGTTTTATAATACAGAAGAAGTGTAATATAATATGTCCCTGTACAATAAAATATGTAGTGCCCAATTTAATGTATTTATGAACCCTTCTCTGATATGTGCATATTATAGTAAGTGATGTACTACTAATTAAATAAATTGCCCATGTCTAATAGTATCTTTGTGTGTCTTTGTTGATTGTTGTGTAAAATTCATGTCTGTCTTCTATAACTATCTTCATGCTCAAAAAGATAACAATAACATTACAAAAACATGACCTGCCTATTGGCTCTTCGCTTAATCCCTTGATTGAGTGGTAAGTGTTCAAGTTCTACTTTTAGACATCATGAAATTTATCTCATGAGTTATGACCAATCGTTTGCTTTTAAGTAATCGATTTACAACAAGATACCAATAAGAATTAATTGATAAATCTCTAACAAAATTAAATTTTGAGTAAAATACACATTTAGTCACTCAAAATTATCAAGTTAAAAAAAAGTCACTGAAAAATTAAAATGATATATTTTTAAGTTCTAAAAGTTTAAAACGATATACTATTTATACTCTTTTGATCTTTTAAGGATTAAATTATACATTTCAATATTTTAATAATCAAATTATTAATTTGATAATCTTTTATGGACCAAATTATTAGCTTACTCTTAAATTTTAGTTTTAGCATTTGAAACTTACACCTAAACAACAGTTTATATGGAATTGAACTATATATATTGGAAACTGCACAAAAGTGTTTTTTTCTCTTATAAAACTATGATTAATTGGTGTTTCCTGCTAGAATCCCACTATACTCAAAAGATATTGAAAGATATTGTATCCAATGTCAGCAGTCAGCAATAATTTATAAAAGCTTGGGCGAGTGGGTATGCTAAATTATGGATTCACTAAAGTTTTGTGAAGTATGTGTTATGGGTATAGGAGACTTAACATTTCTTCCATTCATCTTTCTCTTTTTTTTTTTTTTCACTCATCTAATCTTCAACTAATCCATTTTCAAAGTTGGGAGTGTAGATACCCTCAAACTTTGGAAAGCATTGAGAGATAGTTTTAAATTTTTAATACCCCTAAATTTGTTAAATGTAGAAGAGTATGAAGCATAGACACTTCATTTTCAGAATGTATTGTCGTGTCGGACCAACACTTATCGGGCAATCATACGACACATATTTATAAATTTTAAAATATAAAATCAACTTTTTATAACTTTAACATAACAAATAATAAAAAACAATAACACATATGACATATAGTATTAATAAATATTATCATTTTTATTAAAATTTATAAATTTTTAATTATTTATATATGTAAATATATATATATATATATGTTTTGTAATTTTAAGAATTTAAATTATTCGTATTCGTAGGTTGGGTTCCACCGCCAAGCTTCTCCAATCCACTTCCATCGTGATGTAGGTTGGGTTCCACTTGATTTTCATCTATAAATAGATCGAAAAAACGAGAGTTTTAGAGACGATTTGGGAAAAAAATCTTTTCTTGAGTTTTGAGTGCGATTTGAGTCAAAATTCAGTGAGGTTTGAAGCTTTCTGGTGTGTTCTTGAAGTTTCCGGTGGTTCCCGTGCATTTTCCGGCGAGATCAGAGAGTTTTTCGGTGGGTTTCAAACTTTATTCGTTTTCAGTTTAGTCCCTATGTGCATCAACTTTTATTTCATTTTCTTTGCATTTTTTGCCCAATTTCTGAAGGATTCATAGAGTAGGGACTAAAATGTAATGTTTGGTAGAGCTTTGGAACACTTTGCAATTTTATTTTGAGAGCTAGGGACTAAAGTGAATGAAATTTAAAGATCTGAGGAGTAAACTATAATTTTAATGTGGACTGGTTCCAGTGAAATAAAAGAAAAGGGACTTATTCTGAAAGTTCGTTTTAGTCCCTCCAACAAAGTTAAACAACTTGAATGCTAAGAAGAAAATATGAAGATGGGGTTAATAAGAAGTTTCCACTTTTTTCCTTTTCTCTCTCTTCTTCTGTCTTGAATAAGTGGAAAGGAAAAAAAGCAACTCAACGCATAAAAGAAAAAAAAAAAAGGCTTAAGTGCACTTTTGGTCCCATAACTATGACAAAGGTTTCATTTTGATCCCATAACTTTTTTTGTTGCAATTTTGGTCCCATAACTATGAAAAAGGTTTCATTTTGGTCCCATAACTTTTTTTGTTGCAATTTTGGTCCCATAACTATGACAAAGGTTTCATTTTGGTCCCATAACTTATTTTGTTGCAATTTTTGTCCCATAACTTCTCAAAAGGTTCCACCGTTAGTCCCTTGGTGAATTTCATCCATATTTAGTCGTTAAGTATGACGTGACATAGTAACTAGGATCATGATGTGGCAAAATAAGATGAAGTGGACTGAAATAGGATCTATATGCAACATATTAAAACTTATCTATACCCAACCACAAAATATACAAAGAGTGGTACTAACAGGGACCAATTTGGTGGGGAAGAAGAGACTTCAAGCAGAAGGCGCCGACGAAGTCGATGGGATCCTCAGCCAAAGTCGAACAACCAAAGCGGCGGCGACGGCGAATCAGGAAGCGGAACGAGGAAGAGGAAGTCCCGTTGGGCTGACGAGGAAGAGGAAGTACCACTCTTTGTATATATTGTGGTTGAGTATAGATAAGTTTTAATATGTTGCATATAGATCCTATTTCAGTCCATTTCATCTTATTTTGTCACATCATGATCCTAGTCACTATGTCACGTCATACTTAACGGCTAAATATGGATGGAATTCACCAAGGGAATAACGGTGGAACCTTTTGAGAAGTTATGGGACCAAAATTGCAACAAAATAAGTTATGAGACGAAAACGAAACCTTTGTCATAGTTATGGGACCAAAATTGAAACAAAAAAAGTTATGGTGTCAAAATGAAACCTTTGTCATAGTTATGGGACTAAAATTGCAACAAAAAAAGTTATGGGACCAAAATGAAACTTTTGTCATAGTTTTGGGACCAAAAGTGCACTTAGGCAAAAAAAAAAAAGGGCCCAAGGTAGCGGTGTTTCATTGCATCGTGTCATGAGACACGTGGCATAGCTATAAGCCTTAGATAAAATCAACGGAATAGATATAATACAGCAGAGAACAGCATAAAATAACTAACTAGAGGATCCACTCCCCTTATGCTTCATAGTTGAAGAGAGAATGGCATCTTTTTTTTTTTTTGTCAAAAAAATATTATTTTAGATTATGTCAGACAAAAAAAGAAAAATAAAATTCAAGGCCTTTTCGATAAAAATAATTCAAGGGTAGTCACTTTCATATATATTTTCTCTTCCCTCTATCTTAGTCAAAGATACGGTGTTAGATTATGTTTAAAGGAAACATTATTGAAATCTTTTTACTTCTTTAATTGCCAGATTATGTTTTAATTTTAAATTTGTATATTTTATTCTGTATTTTAACTAAGCCGTTTAAAGTGAATTAGAAAATATTTAATAGATTGAAAATAGCTACTTGAAAAGAAAATAAAAATCCATAAAATAATTTACATTATTAGTTATCAAAACCAAGAAAAATTAATTCTTAATTGATGTTTGTAAAGTACTAATTAAAAAATTAAAAAATATATTTATATTTTGGGTAAATTACGAAAATGATCTTTGTGATTTAGCCAATCTACGTGATAGTACCCTGTGAATGAAAAATTTTCAAATCGAGGCCTATAATTTGCACTATAAACACATTTGAGTCCTGTTGTAAAAAATTAACTATAAATGATAATTGAAAGTCTCATTTCAGTCCAAAATTAAAGACCATAACAAGACAGTATTATCGTTTACCGTTAACAAGATTTTGGTACCATCATGTTGATAGTCAAAATAAGATTTTCACCTGCATACCATCTACGTTAATTCTTTATGATAAGGCCTTAATGTGTTAACGGTGCAAATTATAAACTCTAATTTAAAATTATAAACTCTAATTTAAATTTTTTTAACTATGTCTATATAGTACCATCATGTTGATAGCCAAATCGCATGGACCATTTTGTAATTCACCCTTATATTTATTTTAAAATAAAACGAAAAATTTTAAGATATTTTAATCATTGGAAATTATATCTCAAAAGCTCTAGTTCTCAACAATAAAATAAAAAACTTGTATACTTTTTGGAGTGAATATCTTGACATAAATATAATATAGTTTTTTTTTTGGCCAAATAAAATATAATATAGTTGATTACATGATTTTAATACTTTTTTGGATGATATTGATTTTTTGTTTTTCTTTTATTCAATTTGTATAGTTTAAAAAAATTTAATTACTGAAAAATAATATTTTTATATTTTATATTAAAAAGCCCGCTTCCCTTAGGAGAATAAGCAATTAATGTACTCTTAGTGAAGTATGAGAAATAAGAGTTATTGCAAAGCACAATCTTTTTTGTTTTTTTTAAAATATCAATCCAAATTATATTATAAAAAAATCAAACAACATTTATAATTATTCAGATAACTCAAATCTAATAATATATGAAGAATATTTTCTTTATTCAATTTGAAATAAGGAAACGAATAAAAATACAACTGATTATATATGTAAAAGATATCCTTAAGATGAATTATCACCAGTCTTGGTGGTGCTCTCAACAAAACACTTACCATTTTATTCCATGCATATGGGAAATGTAATTTCATTCACAAATAAAAATGTCATAGACTTCTCTATAAATTTGATAGTAGATTGAAAGTTTTTTAGCATAGCAACTCATATATGAGTCAATCTAGTTTTGGAACTAGACTTTTATTGAATCGAAAAAAACAACTAACAAAGATGAAAACAAGGAGGAATTGTAACTATAAATCTCAAAAGAACCAAGATGAACTAACAGTTTTGGAAAAAGAAGCCCAGAGAGAGAGAGAGATGCCAAAGCACAATCTTAATATTGGATAAACAACACATTTAGGCAATGTTCATAAAAGATAAACAAACTAGATTTATCATAAATAAACATTTCAACAACAAAAATAAGTATCAAGTAGAATTGTGATATGTTTACAACTTTACATTGCTTATCAATTTCTTTATTCATGGGTGTGTTTGGATGAGGTAAAGTTTGGAGAAAAAGTATTGTTTGGGGGTATTTACTTTACTAGTAATTAAAATACATTGTTTGGATACTAGAATACTAGTAATTCAAAATTCTTGAAAATTTGAGATGGTATTGTTTGGTAGCATTTACAATTCCACCTCAAGAGGTGGAATTGTTAAAATTCTTTCACAAACCTTGTGTAAGATGACATTTTTTCGAGTCACGCCGACCCGAGCCGAATTTTTCTGACCGAACTGCCCTAGCCGAATTTTTCAAGCCAGGCCGGCCCAAGCCGAACTTTTCGAGCCGGGCCGGCCCGAGTCAAATTTTTCAAGCCGGCCCGGCCCGGCTTGAAAATTCGTCTCGGGCCGGTTCTGCTTGGAAAATTTGGCCCTGTCAGATTGAAACTGAAAAAAAAAATTGATTGAGTATCAGAATACAACTAAAAATTTGAATTCAAATGATGGTAATTCAAATTTCTAATTGTTATCCAAACATGGTATTTTAAATGCAAGGAATTGAAATGAATGTAATTCAAATCCCTAGCATTTGAAATTCCATGGTATTTGAAATGCCATTATCCAAACGTAGATCTATTTATCTCTTGCAAATCAAATTCACTTAATTTTTTAAAATATTCCTCTACTGAGGAATCAAAATCAATGGTTGACAGTGCCTCAACTCAATAAGAAAATCAGAGAGGCGAAAGCTGACATACCATACCATACCACCAAAGCCTTATCCCACTAGGTGGGGTCGGCTATATGGAACAATTGACGTTGATCCACACGAGAAACACGACAAATGTTTTACGTTGGTTGTCGCTTGCCTAACACAACCCTCCTCTTTTAACGGGCTTGGGACCGTCAGTGTAAGCACAAGTCAGTGAAAGCTGACATAAATTTAGCAAATAATATAATACAGATTCTGAAATCCCATCTCTTTACATCAAAGTGTTCACTCTAGCTATAAAGATAACCCAAAGGACAAGTATGTTCGGGTACTATTTCTAAGCATATATACTGTAATTCATTTTCCATTCTATTTAAATACATGTACAATAAGCATAACATCACCAGACCTAATCCAAAAATCTAAGAGGACCTATTAATCTGGTGAAGCAATTAATCAACCCCAGTATTGGAGGAAAAAAATTAAGGATGTCTAGCAGTTATCTGGTCTATAATAGTTTGGAGGCAGAGATGGGCACCTTTCATTCATATGAGGATATAGTTGCATGGTGTTGTATCCAGGCAACTCCATTCTATACTGCCCTTTAATCTGACAATATGGTAGCTTAACAGTGTCTCCATCGTTGCACCATTTCGGTAAGCGACTTGAATTATTCTCAAAAAAATTCAGCATGTAAGCATCTTTAATCTGCAATTGTAGCACAAAGATGAGCTTGTATGCACACAAACAAGTTCTTAAAACTTAATAAGTGATTAAAGGGATATGTTTTGTTATGTGTATATGCACTACACTCAACGATCATAATTCAGATGCAATAGTCAACCATCTTCAGAATAAGTTGGCACTAACTCATTGGCAATTTTGGCTGAGTCTCAATTACAAGGGCATCAACCAAGGGTTCATTCCTCTAGGCAAGTAGATCAATGTAAATGAAACATCTCAAAAGATTGTTTTTAAAGGGGTTTTAATCTTGAGCACTGCCCTAAGTCCAAGAAAACAACAGGAGAAAAAAATGGTAAGGGCAAACATTACATGTCTAGTAACTATTTTTATTCGTTCACTCCTTTGACTAAAGTTCACAACTCAAACACCCTAATTTTGATAATGCTAGAAGTGCAAGTTAAAGTTAGATAAACCAGTGTTGTATGAGAACAGAAATGAGCTGCAGTTAAGGATTTTCACAGATTGGGATAGGGTTGAAAGCAAGTTGGTTTGGGTTTGGCTATAAAATAACTGGGTTAGATTGGTTTGAGTTCGTGAGAAATTTCAACCTAACCAAAACAACCTTGAAAAGTTTTCAGTTGGTCATGTTTCTTGAAAAATAGTAAATATTTACAAGAAATTAAAATCAATTATTAAATATTTTTATCATTATAGAACATTCACATAAAAAAAATCAATATGATAAAATAGTTTTTATACAATTTATTTTTTGATAATACTTTCTCATATTTAAATATGTAAATTAATTATATAAAAATATGTATAAATTACGTTATTAAAAATAAAAAGCACATTTGGCAGATTAGTGAATTGGTTCAACTTTAGCACCGCAAGTTGAAGTGCTGAACCAAGGGGTGGTTATGTTGTACTCTAAAACATTCAACCCAAACCATATACTCAAAACAACCCAACTTGCAGTTAAGTTGGTTTAGGCAGGTTAGCCTGACTCAATGAATACTCCAAGCTGTAGTCCAGTTTGAATATTATTTTATAAGAACACAAAACAGCTGATATCTGAACAACCAAAGATCAATTCAGTATACACAACTTTATCTTTAAGCTATTAGTAAAGATGAAACTAAACATTACTGAAACATTGCAGCCAAAAAGACAGAAACTAAACCATCCCAGATAAACTCACCGTAAACTCTGTGACTTGAATAGAACTAGAAAATGGCTCAAACAATCCTGCTTCCTTGTACATTTCAAGAATAAAAGCTACACAAGAGGTTGATTTCCCATCACTGTAAATCCAGTCATCCTGTTCTGGAATTGCTATCAATTCATCAAAGGATGATCCCCGCGTCTCAACTTCTACTAAAATGTCAGGAAGGGAAAGTCCCTGTACAATCATAGAAAAATTATGCCATTGGCCCATTTTTATTGAATGCAATATTCCAGCTAACAAGAAAACAGTCATAAATAAGGTATACAGAATTACAGATGCCAACTATACCATATATACTCATGTCAGGTGCCCTAAAAAAATCTGCAATAAGTATAGAGAAGAGTTCCACTTTTGATCATTTGATTGTGTTAATGATCAGAGCAATAGATAACTAGCATAGTAGCATCATATCCTCTTCACTAAAAGGCATTGGTTAAATTCATTGTGTCATAAGCCTAAGTGCAGAACTGAAACGATATAAGAAGTAAAGATTGCAGCATACTTTAGTTCCAAGCCGTTTGTTCAAGGCTTCATTCCACATATTAGCAGCATATTCAGGTTGAATTTGATTCCAAACTGTCATAACTGAAGCAACCTGCAGAATAACACACCTAATGGTGAAAAGACTAAAGAAAAATCATGAGCTTGGTCAAAAACTTAGAACCACTAGTGTGAGGAAAATTATTATTATTATTTTTAGCAATGGTCTTTCTCGTTGCAGACTAGCAATTATCTAAGAAACCATCAGTTGATGATGTCTTAGGGACAATTTTTTTTTTAATATTCAATCAATCAAGACAAAAAACAGGGTTACTTTGATTCCATGCTTGAAAAAGTTGAAGATTTGGTTGTTAAAGCTTTGCGTGTAGGGGCTGATATTTTCAGATTGTCATAATTAATGCTGAAGAAAACTTATAAAAATAACTTAAAGCAGCATCAGATTAAGATGAATACCAAATGAGCATCCAACGGGGGTGGATAATTCCCATTTAAAGTGTCTATCCAACTAAATATCAAGTTATGGTAACCATATGGTTTACCCTCCATGCTCCGTGCATACTCCCATGCAGCAGTCTCATTAAACTTGGCACGCATTTCTGGATGCAAAGGAAGAAGGGCAATATGGGGATTGGCATCATCTTTATTGAGTTCAAATTCCCACCACTCATCCCACGGTAATGTAGCAATAATATCTTCTCCCTGAAAATAAAAGGAAAAAGGAGATTAACATGCACATCACAGCTTGACTAGCCACTATACATTCAAATAGCTAGAACTAAGAAAATGAGTCATTTACCACCAAAAAAAAAAAGAGGAAAAATCTATTCATGTGATATATATGGCACACCGAATTAATAAATTTCAAGCTGGATAAACAAGGGAATAACTACCATGAAGTTTGGATACATAATCTGAGGCAGTTAAAGCTAATTCCAATTCAAGGTAGAAGCAAATCTTGAAAGCTTGTTTGGTATTAAAATGAAGAAAACAAAGACTACAGTTTGCAGTGTTCTCAGCCATCATTTAGAGAGGAAAGAGGAATGAAGGAAGCATAACATTGAAAAAAAAACGCAGAAGGCCTCAGAATTTGATGTCAACAATAAATCAGTCGGATGCATAAATAAATCACAAGATCCAAAGTTAGAACCTTAGATTATAGATAGTAACCTACAATACATCATATCTTAAGCAAACGAGAGATGCAACGCTATGTATCAATTTTTTGTAAGTCCAATGTTTTTATCTTTGCTTTACCTTAAAAAAAAAGGTATTTACCTTTTCATTTTCATGTCCTGACTCTGCAACCCATAGCTTTCCATCTGAATCCCTTAAGCAAACAGCAGAGTGACCAGCATATGCTCCACTGACCCACTTCTCTAGAGTCTCAAAACCACCCCAGCGGCCTCGAATTTTTGAAAGGGCAAGGAAATCTCCAGAGTGAATGTCTTCAACACTGACATTTGTAACCCATGGCTGAGGGCGTGCATCAAAAGTAGCTCCCATATGTTTCTCCAAAAATCTAAGATTTGAGCTCTCACCCCACCCAGTATTTGTAAATAAGGGGAAGACATCCCAAAGTGCTCGAAGTGTTCCCAACATTCCAGCTTTCATGAGGAAAATTGACACCCCACGTTCTTTGACCTAATTTCAAAGAGTGAATAACGATCCTTAAAACAATAATACATTTTTTAACACTACTGAAATAGGGTCTGATGAAGAAGGTCACTTACATACTCATACTCTGCTTTGCTTTCCCATTCTTTGAAATCAAGGGTATGCTCCCGGGACAGGAAGTAATAATCCCATGTTACACGGTATGGGGTGGCAAAGACATAAAGATCCATACATGTCCAACTATGAGCTTTGCTAACCTGGATGAGCTCGAACATAGATACTCATCAGCAGTTTCCTTTGAAGTATAGATACAGCAAGAAATACAACTACAGAATCGCATAGCTTAAATATGACATCCACTTCGCCACCAAATACAATATGCGAATTTCTGAACTATTTCATGCGTCAACACTACAAGCTAACAAACCATATAAACAATGAAAAAGGCGGGACCTAAAAGCACAAAAGCTGAAGATAAACTAGAAAGTTACACTACCAGGGAAACTAGTACGAACCCATCACTAGACAAGCCAATAAGTTCAGAATTCAATAAGAAATACAATAGATACAGCGAGAAATACAACTACAGAATCGCATAGCTTAATAATGACATCCACTTAGCCACCAAATGCAATATGCAAATTTCTGAACTATTTGAGCGTCAATTCTACAAGCTAACTAACGATAACAACAATTAAAAAGGCGGGACAAAAAAAAAAAGCTGAAGATAAACTAGAAAGTTACACTACCATGGAAACTACAAGACAATAAGTTCAGAAGTCCTCGACGAATTTGAAATATTAGTTTTATCGTTAATGATGCTGTGTTCGTTCAAATAACACTCGTCATATGAAGTCTACAAGCAATAAACAACACCTAACTCAATAATTAACAAGTATCCTACTCCTACGTTCAACAAAACAACACTAATCGCAATTTCCTTTTCAAATTATCAAAACCAGCAGCAAGTAACAGAGATTGAAGCTCAATATCAAGTAAAAAAACTAGAAAGTTACACTACCAGGGAAACTACAGGCCAATAAGTTCAGAAGTCCTCGACTAATTTGAAATATTATTTTTACCCTTAATGATGCTGTGTTATTCGTTAAAATAACACTCGTCACATGAAGTCTACAAGCAATAAACAACACCTAACACAATAATCATCAAGTCTCCTACTCCAATGTTCAAAAAAACAACACTAATCGCTAATTTCCTTTTCAAATTATCAAAACCAGCAGCAAGTAACAGAGATTAAAGCTCAATATCAAGTTTAAAAAAAAAATACGAAACTGGAAACAATACCTTAATATGAAGCGTTCCGCCGCCGAATTGGGATCCGGAGTTGTTATGAAACTCCATCCAAGCACTGTTTTGGTAAAAGCAAGCGGCCTTCCATTCGAGGGCATGATCGGGGGAAGAGACGGCGCCGACGAAAGAAGGGAGAATGTCGACGGCGCTGTGAATGGAATTGAGGATGGGCCAAGAGACTTGTCTAGGTAACAGAGGAAGTAAATCTGCAGGATGAAAAGGGGATTTGAAGGAGAAAGCTCCTTGAAGGTTTAAGAGAGATGTAGTGAGGATGATGATGATGATGATTGTGTGAAATAGGTGCTTGAAAAGGGAAGTTGAAGATGAAGCCATGGCGAAGAAGATAGAGAGAGAGAGAGAGAAGGAGGGTTTGGTGGTTACTTCATTGGAGAAGAGAGTATGGCGATTACTTCATTGTAGAGTTGCTTCTAGAGAGAGAGAGAGAGAGAGAGAATGAAGATGAAGAAGAAGAAGGACAAATGGTGAGAATAAATTGCTTCAGAGATATTTTCAAGAAATTCTGGTAATCTATCTTTGCAAAACAAATTGGTTACAAAAAATTAGATAAAATTATTTAAAATTATGTAATATATTAAAATTAGTGTAAAATAAAAAATGTATTTATTATAGTTATAAATAAATTTTAATATGTAATCTTTTGTTAAATTTCCATTTAATTTTTTTTTATAATGATATGAATTCTTTTCGTCTATCCGTATAACGGTCTAAGCAAAGATTTATCTCATCTGGACAACAAAGACGAAACAGTTGTGTCCTTCCAATAATGTCGACTCTAAGGATCGAATTGAAATGGAAAATATTTAAATTTAACATTTCATAATGTATTGTTTAATTATTATTATTATTATCTATTATAACATGAAATAGATTTTATTTTTTAAAAAAACTGTGAGATATGTAAAAGAAACTTGATATATTTTATTTCTAAAAACAAATTTAATACTAACAAATTAAAACCCAAGAAATATATCAGTAAAAATTATATTAAAAAATATGAGATATGTTAAGACTAAACTAATATAGATATATAGAAACAAAGATATATATAATTATATATATACACACACTAGTACAAAAGCGATCAAAATCTAATACAATTAGTCAAAATACTTGGATTATTTTATTTTTTTTATTTTTTTCCTTCTTTATATTTATGTATTAGGATAATGTTATTATAAACTTAAATTTGATAAAAAAAATAATTATAAAATATTACTTGATAACGTTAATATTAATGAATATTATAAAAATTAATTATATTTATATTAATTTATGTTGATTTATTATATATATATATTGCATAATTATTATCGAGTTGACNTCCGGTCCGACCGATTCAACCGATCCGACCGTGAACCGAACACTTGTCCGAGTCTTTGTCCGGTTCGGTTATGACAACACTGGTTATACTCTTATCGTTTATTTTGGGTCAATTGTTCACCCAATATGAAATGTTGGTGTCAATTATGCTCTAATCTCAATTGTTTTTGGGCCAAAGTCCTGTTTTGGTTCCTCAAGTTTCCGACGAACTTTCCAGCGAGATACACGGGGGCCCAGACGACTACAAAAACTCCTAATTCAAGATTTTTTGACCTCCTGAGTTCAATGACGGCCTTCATTTTATGAAAAAATGATCGAAAATATGATTTTTGACGATTGTGTAATTTTTCAGCGACTATGTAACTTTTCGGCGGCTTGCCAATCACTTTTTCGCAAAATAGAGGCCGTCATTGAACTGGGAGGTCAAAAAACCTTGGATTAGGAGTTTTCGTAGTTGTCGGGGCCGCTGTGTATCTTGCCAGAAAGTTCGCCAGAGACTTGAGGGTCCAAAACGAAACTTTGAACAAACTTGGGGGACCAAAATAGAACTTTGGCCCAAAAAAATTGAAGTTAATTAGGGTATAATTGATACCAACGTTTCACATTGGGGGCATAACTGACACAAAACAAACGTTAGGGGCATAACTGAAACTGACCTCAAACGTTAGCGGCAACAAATGGTCTTTTTCCTAAAAATAAATTTGGCAAAACTATTAATTTTATCTCCAAATTATACAAATTGTCAATTTTGTTGCTAATCTTTTTTTTTTGGTCAATTTCTTCCTCAATATTTTATATTTTGGTCAATTTTATCTTTTGACTAACTTCTTTCAATAAATTAACAATAGACTACGTCATGTTTTTTAATCTGGGTTAGGATTTGAGTTTTTTTTTCTATTAATTTTTTTTAAGGTTTTTTCTATCAATTTTACATTACATATCATTAGCTATGTAGATTACATTATTAATATTTAGCTAAAGTAAGAGCAAATGATAAAACTGACAAAAATAAGAAACATTGAAAACAAAATTAATTGTAAAAAAAGATTGTAAATGAAATTGACCATTGATGTCAAGTTTAAAGACAAAATTAGCACTTTTCCAACAAATTTTTTTTGCATCTCCATTTTATCATCCTCTTTTGGATCATATAAAATTAGTAAAATATTTAAATATCTCAGTCAGCCAAATCTTGAACCAAGTGCTTAATAGGGACAGAATCTCATAAATAACAATGATTCACCGACAAATAAGTGATATATACTTCAACTCTTGTATGTAAGAGAGAGGTTTACACTTATTTAACTCAAACGAAAGTTAATATTTAATGCCGTTTAGGTCTGTTGATTGTACACAAAACAGAGGTTAGTAATTAATATCAAGCAAAAGAAAAGTTAATATTTAGGTGAAAGTGCATTTTTTGTCCCATAACTTTGTAAA
The DNA here is from genome assembly GCA_003254925.1 of Chamaecrista fasciculata. Classification (NCBI taxonomy): domain Eukaryota; kingdom Viridiplantae; phylum Streptophyta; class Magnoliopsida; order Fabales; family Fabaceae; genus Chamaecrista; species Chamaecrista fasciculata. Next base: position 97,084 of record QANZ01042480.1, read on the forward strand.
AGATCTCAATTTGGTCCCATAACTTTTTTTGTTGCACTTTTGGTCTCATATTTTTTGGTCATGTTGCAGAATTGGTCTCATATCTTTGCAAAAAATGTCACCATCAGTCCTACTTGATCCAAAGATATAGGACTAATTCTACACATAACTCAAAGATACGAGACTAATTTTGTAACCTGGCCAAAAGCTATGGGACCAATTCTACAACTTGATCTAAAGATATGAGACCAAAAGTGCAACAAGGGACCAAATCTGCAACCTAAACAAAAGATATGAGACCAAAACTGAAACAAAAAAAATTTATAAGACCAATTAAATTTTACAAAGTTATGGGACCAAAAGTACACTTTGACCTAGTATTTAATAAATTATAAAACAATAAATAAAAATACTTTGTAATATTAAAAAGGTCAAACTCTCAAATTGGTTTCAGTTTGAAACCAATTTGAGATCACTTTGTATTCTATATATTTTCATATTTTTTAAAATTGATTTCAAATTAATGGTTATGATCATATTTACTTCATTTGAAGATTCAATATAACGAATCTAAAGTCATAAATTGCTTTTGAGAAATACATTTTTATCTCATTGGAACCGTTAACAAACAAAATTAAATTAAATCTCAAACTTGGCTCACTTATTTTACAGTTAAATAAATAAAATTGTTAACTTTTAAAGATTGTTGTTCTACCTAGTTGAATTTGATATGTCTATCTCGGTATTTATACTTTATAGTAACTAACTAATAAATAATATTATCTTTCAATTTTTGAGGAACTAAAAAATGTAATGTTTTAGCCTAAAGCGTGTAGTTCAATTTTTAAAGGTCAAAGTCTTATTTTTGGTCCCTCAGTTATGTTCAATATTTTAAATTGGTCCCTAAGTTATTTTTCGTTTCATATTGGTCCCTCAGTTTTTCAAAACTTGACACAGTTGGACCCTCTAACGTTTTCCATCCATTTTTCCGTTAAAAAAAGGGGAAAAATAAACTTTCATCCCCAAAAGTTTTATTTTCTTATATTAAGATCCTTCTCTTTTTATAATAGGATCAAAACGTAAGAAAAAGAAATAAATTAAAATTTTAACTTAATTTGCCCAAAAACACAATTTCTCTCTCTCTAATGAATTTTTCTTCAACGAATGCATACTATGAAAAGTTCGAAAGATAAAACAAATCTAGAGAATGTAGCTTGTTCAATTTTGGCCAAGAGCTATCGAAATCGTTGTTCATGAAACTTAGGGTCGGAAGCTGCCAGAGAGCATCGACATCAATGAGGCCCTTCAACCCCATATTTTCAAGCTTTAAGCCCCAAAATTTGCCTTGTTGAGTACAGAGAACACCATTATAAAAAGAAAAGGACCTTAATATAAGAAAATAAAACTTTTAGGGATGAAAGTTTATTTTTCCCTTCTTTTTAACGGAAAAATGGATGGAAAACGTTAGAGGGACTAACTGTGTAAGTTTTAGAAAACTGAGGGACCAATATGGAACGAAAAATAACTAAGGGACCAATTTGAAACATTGAGCATAACTGAAGGATCAAAATAGAATTTTGGCCATTTTTAAATTATTGAACAAGTTACTAATTTGACCAAATTCTATGTCCAGCAGTTTCTCTTCAACCCCTCTCGCGAAAAAAGAAAAAAAAAAACAATTCTTCATCTTTTGAAAAGAGCCCTCCTCTTAGATCTTAGTATCACCTTTCTATATTTCTTTAATATTAGAAGTTATATTTCCTTTTATTAGAAAATATCATTTTTCTCTACATGTGTACATGAAACGTCACTACTTTTTACATATTCATCGTTATCATTGTTCACGGTAGTATATTTTGGCTTTCATTTGGATTTGATTTGGTGACTCTTTCTTCTTTTGCAAATTTTCTTATCTTGTATCAATTTGACTTGCGAAGTCAATAATGTGTCTTATTGGTTGGGTCTCCTTAGCCCATCGTCTTATCTTATTTCTTGGTGTTTCTGGTTTCTGCGGTTAACTTCTTAACATCCGACTCTTCCAATTTTTCGGTTTTTTTTCTTGTAATGGCCAAAAAAAAGAAACAGCAATATTTGCAACATTGCCTCTGCAATCAACCTCATCTGACGACAAACTACAAGTTAGTAAGAATCGAAGGAGGAAAACGCAGCTCTTGCAGGTACAAACAATATCTCTCATCCTCGAGAAATTCTTCAACAATGAGACAAAATGCATAGATGTGCCATTGAATTTGAAATTTCCTTTCACTCGGAGACGCAGGAAGAATTTGACAACCAATTTTAGGTTATATGATGCAGAACGCAGAAAGCAAAATTAACCAATACCTTGTTCTGGTGACTTCGTTTCATCAGAGAAGATCACAGAAGAGTCAAAAGGACTAACCTAGGGTTTACTACATTATTACATTCTCACCTAGTAAACCCATATCGAGATGATGATTGATCGCTTCGTTCGCATCCTCCGACAACCATTTCTGATTCCTCTTTCTCGACGCTTCCCTTACTTGCTTTATCTAAAATTAGGACGATTTCTCAAAGTTTTTCTATCAATTTCAGAATCCAGAGACTCTTTTGGATTTTGATTTCCAGCAGAACTGGATCATCGAAACATAAAAGCAAAAGGCAAAAGATAAGAATTGTATATATAAAGTAAATAATGGAGAATGTTTCAACAATCAGAGTGGCGCAGCGGAAGCGTGGTGGGCCCATAACCCACAGGTGATCGAAACCAGGCTCTGATAGATATAGCTAGAGAAAAGCTTCTTCCACTCCCTTTTTTATAATTCAAATAGTAATTAGTATATTTTAATTATTCAGAAACTGATTAGTTAATGATATACATTCTTTAAATTACATACGAAGGATAAAGATTATCTGGCGATAAAGAGGAAAGAACAAGACAAGGAAGACCTGACGCCAAAAGCAAACCAGCAGGGTCCCCTCCCACTCAAGCATTAAATGCCAAGATATTGGCATTTAATGCGAAGATTCTTTGAGACCACGTGACCAGGTAAGACTACACCAGTCACAACGTACGTTTGGACAAAAACACACACGCAAAATACCCAAAACACCCTCCGTACGCAGGGATATGGTGAAAAGCACTCTTGGCTATCACTGACTCCCAAAAAATGAAGGTTAGGCACCCCACTGCAGCTCGACAGTGACAGTTGTCGAGTCAGATCAACAAGACACAACAACCCACTCATTGTGCATTCTCGAAAACACCCTCAACGTTCCTTTTGTACCTCATACCCACGTGAGGCAAAAGGGACGTGAATAAATACAAGCAGACCACACATATTCGGAGGTAACCATTCTTAATCAAGAAAAATACTATTTCATTTACTTGATCAAGAATCTAACTTAAGCATCGGAGAAGAATCACAGGGAACCCCTGTGCATTCTCATTTGCAGGATCCAACGACCTCAAGTATCTGGAAACTGCAATTCACTGTGAACTCAAGGTTAGATTGATGCAGATCCAGCTTTGTAGTTTTCAGTCACCTTGGTATAAATTCAAGTAGATTTTTTTTTAAAAAAAAAAGGGGGGGCAAAAGCACAATTTTGGTTCCCAATGAATTATTTCAAAGGGACAATCCGATTCATAAGATAAGCGATGTTTATTTTTTTATCAATTTAAATTGTTCTCTGGCTAGCTTCTTAAAGAAGCTGCCACAGAGCATAGGATACAGCAACCCCTTCTTAATACATGTATGAATTATGATCCTTAAATAAGGATAAACAATCCATATATGTATGTGTGTGTGTGAATTGGAGTAACTGAAAGCCTTATTAGCAATACATAATGGATGAAGCAGAATAGCAATATCATTTCTAGTCAACAAAACTGTATAATCCAAAAAACAAAACAAAACTGTCATACAAGATTTTTACCAAAAAGAAAAAACTGTCATACAAGATTACATTAACCCATAACATATGTATAACTATAACGTATAAAATTTGTATGCAATTATTAAGGTATTTGTCATCATTTCTTCTAGAAAAATACATGTGAATATTTTTATAATCCAATATCACATGATTACTGTTAAAATTTCTTCAACACTTTATATTTTTATTGGAAAACATTATAACAAATACCTAAACAACTTCAGATAAGTTTTCCTTGTATAAATCAGATCTACGTGTTCCTCTAGAAATTCCTGTTTAAACCTGTAAAAATCAGCTTTCCTTGAACGAACTATACCAATCCCATTTTGCACTAAAGTAGTCATATTCTATTTATGCTGATACTCCTGTAGCTTCCTTTGGTATCAGAAATAGGAGAGCAAGAGGAATGAAATTGCAGAAGCCATGAATTAGAAGGCCTAAGAGAAGATTGTCAAATGAGCCAGAATTGATGTTTAGTAAAGAAGCCAATCCAGCACCCACAAAAGATCCCACATTGGATCCCAGATTATTTATTGACATGAAAAGGGCAAATAAAGTCCCTTCAATTCCTGGAGGACATAGTTTTCCAGAGAGGATCAGGAAAGGCATGAACCTGCATGCAGTTTATTATCACAATGGATGGTTAAAATTATAATACTGCATGCAACAAAAGCTTGGATTAACTGTCATATTTTTTTGATCTAGTCTCTCAAAATCTTTATGGCCTCAAATAATGTAGGCAAAAGCAATCTTTTGGTCCCCCAAACTTTACACCAAATGTCAATTTCGTCCCTAATCTTTGTTTGCTGTCAATTTCATCCCCAATGTTTCACATTTTGGTCAATTTTATCCTTTGCTCTTACTTTAGTCAAATATTAACGACTGAATCTACGTGGCTAATGACATAATGTAAAATTGACAGAATAAGAAACTCAAATCCTAACTCAGATTGAAAAACAGGATGAAGTTTGTCGTTAATTAATTGAAATAAGTTAGTCAAAAGATAAAATTGACCAAAATGTGAAACATTAGGAACGAAATTGACGGTTGGTGTAAAGTTTGGGGACCAAAAGGATGATTTTGCCAATAATGTAAAAACCTATCTTGTGCTGAAATTTGATTTGACTAAGACGAGGGGAAGGGAAGGGAACAAGGACAACTTGGTCATAAAAGCTTTGCTACTATTCTTAGTTCAGTTAAGAGCTTATATAAGTTAGTGAAGATCCGTGAATAGTTTAATAATCTCTTTGCAATCTTTAACCAAAAAGATTTGCTGTAGAAAACTAAAAAGAGAAGAAAAGCATACTTAAATTGATTGATTCCATCAACAAGAGCCGAGCTAAAGAGCACTAAATTCCTGTCTGGTACTCCAAACACAACATTTATCCTTGAAACTATGACAATCTGCAGAAGATTCAAGAAGAACAAACCAATCTGGGCATGCCTGTGATGAAAATAAGAGCATATCAACATAACAAATATTTAAAAGAAAACTATCCACTGAACAAAAATAACCTTCAACTACTTACATGAGAATTCTTCTGAGTGTCATATACTTCAAGTAACGGTTGTAAGTGAAGGTTCCCAGCATAAGTCCTAACCACCCAACAACTCTAGCAGTCCCCAGGAAAGAGGCTTCAAGCTTCAGAACCTCTGTTTGATAGTAGAAGATGACTGTTGAGAGATCAGGAACTGTAACAAGGGCAAGGAAAAACCAAGACATAGGTCTGACCAATCCAACAGAAAATAAAGATTGTTACTCACCATTACCACATAGAGGACAACAATTATGAATATTATAGTAGATCAAATGTACTTCCTTTAAGGCTTAGTGAGCACACACATAGAGTAGAGGAGGAAAAAAAGAGGAAATCTTAAATCTCTGAAATTATAGGATCACTTGCAGTGCCTTCTCGATTCTTGGACAGACCCACATATACACACATAGAATAGTATTTAAAATATCAGATTAATAAATCATATCCTGAGAATACATTTAAAATTTTGACATTGAACAATACAACAACTAGGATTATTTCCAGGTTTCTATGGTTTTGGTACTACTATGAAGAACCTACGAACACATTTGTAACCAATTGAAACCTTTCCCCACAAGGGAAGACTGGAAAGAAAGAATAATAATAAAAAATTCGTGAGATTTTTGGGATATATTATGCTTGTCACCAGACAAAGAAACAGATACTACTAAAATATTCACACTTTTCACACTAGTAATATTGCCTTGTTTAAACATTGGTTCAAATCACATTCTTCAGTGAAAAACTAATACCCCATAAACCTGCAGATGTACATGAACTTACAAAATAGAAAATGAGTCTTTGATGGGAAACAAAATTCTTTTATGACGATTAAAACTTTTCTTTCTTCTTCGACGGTCAAAAGGAACAAGGTAGAGGCTTTGAGATCTATATTCGCTCCTACCCTAGACAGATGAGACTCTTGAAAGCAATTAACCTTTGAGAAGGCATACCAATAACTTAAAGATTGCAAAAGAAAAAAGGAAAACAAAAACTATAGAGTAGATAAACTTTTAATCAATGAGTTACCTCAAAATCATTGGCTTTCTAAATGTGCGACACAAGTCATAAGCTGCTTCTCTCAAAGAATGATACCACTTTAATGCCAAAGTATCTCTTTTTTCAAAACCATTTAATCTGCTGCCATTTACTGCTCTACGTTTGCTGTTCTTTTTGCCTTTCTTTCTTCTTGTGGTGGTGCTTCTAGTATTTTTAACCAAAGAATTATCTTTGTCTGGAGTACTATCGTTAGAATGTGAATCTCTTACAGTTGAATTCTCTAGTAAAACTTTGCTATTTACAGTGTTCTCATCCACAAAACAGCATGATAATAACTGTATAGTCGGAAGCATAGAATACAGAAGAAAGATAGTATATATCTGAAAATTTGATAAAGCATATCCTCCAAACAAACTCCCACAGATCCCTCCCAAAGCCATTGTCGACCAAGATATTGACTGCAGATCTCCAGCAAATGCGGCCCTGACCAACAAAAGTAAATAGTTAATAATACAGTGTGCAAAAAAAGGATACAGTAAAGATTGCATAAATAAGGAAAACCAAAGAATAGAAGAAAGGTAACTAACTGAGAAATTAACTAACTGGATCTTTATAACACCATTAATCTAACTTATGAGGAGATTAAGAACACCATTAGTCCAATTATTTCAAACATCTGGAAAAATACATCAATATTAATATCAAACTAATATATATTCTTCCACCAAAAAAAACTAATATTTCTTCAGAAGTCTTGCAAATGTAGATAAGAACAAGATGGCAGAGAATAAGTATAGAAGTAATATTTGAAGCCTTAAACCCAACATAAGGGAGGATGCTTTGATATTTAAGGATTCACACTACTCTCACTTGATTCAAATGCCCTTGCAATTCTCCATTTTGTTGATTAATAATTAACTAAAATACGATTGAGGGCCATGTTTTTGACTTCATGGCCACCCTCAATCTGAATATATACTAAAATAAACACAAATAAAATTCAGGCCAGTTGCAACCAGATCTCTGTGTCCTGATTTTTTGTTTCTACATTTCTTTTATTTTTACCAGGATTTTGTGAGTATTAATCTAAGTAGCCTTCCAATTTACGTATCATTGATAATATGCAAGCACACTATTCAATATACAGAAATTCATTTGCAAATATTGAGAGCAAGAACTCAAGATGCATACATACCGTTCATTTCTTACTGCCTCAGCAATCATTGCATCAACCACAACATCAGCCATGGCTGAGCCCACATTCTGCACAGTCATGAACATCATTAAGTGCCATCTTGAATCCCTTAGCGTTGAATTGAAGCCTAAAATCAACCAAGGCACAAGGGATAGCACAGTTGCAATCACTAAGTATGGCATCCGTTTTTTCCCTTTAATTGGGAAACAATCCGACAGTATCCTGCATATCACGACTGACTCAGATTTCAAGGTAGTAATATAAAATTATGAAGTGGACAAAGAGACATGCATATACACAATACATACACAAGCGAGGAGGCAGCTTTTAAGTATCAGCATAGCTTTGTGAGTTGAAGAGATATTATGCAAAACATTTTCGTAATAGTTGTTAATAAAGCTAGTTCTCAGGCTAAATATAAAGTCACTTATTGGTTCAGAGTACCATTACACCATGAATTCCCTCAGCATTTTAGGCTCTTTTCTTCCCTATTTGAAGGGGGAAATGTTGTATGAATATCATTGTAAAAATCAAGCATGCATGTTCTTATGACAAATTGAATAATTTTGAAGTTGAAAAGGCACAGCATATCTGAAAGTTGTTTCATCATGAAGTGCAAGTATCCGAAACTTGTTTTTACAAGTCTTCTGTTATTTCACAGGAAATTACCCTTTTGCCTCACATAAACAACGGTACATTTATTTCACGCAAGCCAAGCACAGCAATGCAATAAAAGCATAATTTCTTTTATAAGTACACACACACACACTCACACACAATGTTTTCTATCATCTAATGAGAGCTCTTCAGGTAGCAAATATCAAAATTGTAGCTAAAAAAAAAAAAGGCAAAAAACTACTATTTCATCATTTGGGCGTTAAGTTTCCTATGATCAAATTTACCAAAATAATGTGTAATGGTGTTCTTTGAATTGAATCAAGGAAATAAGATGCTCATGTTCAGGATTGAATTTTTCAGATTCTTAAAAGGTACTAGCTTGTTGCTGGAAAACTAAAGGCTGGAGCATTGTTATCTTTTGTTCCTTTCACAAAATTTTAGTATGTATCATTAGTCATTCTCGCTCTTAGACTGAAAATCAAAAGATTGAATCCAATTCCCATACTCTGCGCTTGAAACCTTAAAATGAGAATCACAGTTCCAAACTAAAAGACACCTATAAATAAGAATGAAAGCAAAATTTATAGGTTAAATTTAGTATTCTTATCCATGCATAAGCCTCCATACTAGTGCTAGTTCTTCAATGTCTGACATACCCATATAAAGGTTTAATACTCCATGGGAAAAATGCTATTGAAATAACAAATTGAGACGCTGACGGTGACAAGTTCAGGTTATCTTTAAGCTGGTAGGAAACTGCCGTCCAGACAAAAGACCTGAAACCCTGCATTTATATAATGAATCATATATACCATTAAGAACCGGAAACTCAAACAGAAAACAGAAAGACATTCATTATGATCAAAGAACGTGATTAAGCAATCTGATCGAAGCTAATATAAGAATCTCATGTCACATCACTTTTGATTCTGCTAACTTCTTATACAACACCATTTTTACAAGGCCAAAGCCCAAAGTACACTTTTGGTCCCATAACTTTTGTTCGGGTCTCAATCTGGTCCCATAACTTTTTTTTGTTACACTTTTGGTCTCATATCTTTTACTCAGGTTGCAGATTTGGTCCCATATCTTTTGTTTAGGTTGCGAAATTTATTTCATATCTTTCGGCCAGGTGTAGAAATAGTACCATATCATTGGGTCTGGTGGGACTAACGGTAAACTTTTTGTAAAGATATTGGACTAATTCTGTAACCTGATAAAAAGATATGAGACTAAAAGTGATACGGGACCAAATATGCAACCTGAGCAAAAGATATAGAACCGAAAGTGCACCAAAAAAGTTATGGGACCAAATTGAGACCTGAGTAAAAGTTATAGGACTAAAAGTGCACTTTGACCATTTTCTAATTTCTACAGAACTTGTCAATTTTTCATACGCATCTCATATCCAAAGATACCACCAAGCAACGTGAAATAGCATCGTACATGAGAATTGAATAAATAAACCAAAACAACAGAATCTCCAAGAAAACGCTACGAATTCTACTTGAAACCTCGAGAAATCATCATGATTCAAAAGGAAATGAGCGGAAAAAATGGATAAGAACCTGTGTGAAGTAAATCAAGCAAATCAACCACAGAAACGAAGCTCCGAAAGCAGCTCTCAACTGATTCGACCATTTTATCATTTTCGATAGAAAAATCAGACTCTCACGAATCTCAACAATCAACACAAATGCGCTAATTCATTCTCAATCGTTCGCTTTTTTTTTTTTTTGGCTTCTTTGCGCATTCAGATTGAAAATGTTGTTTGAATGAATGAAGGATTGAATTGAAGCCTTTGATTTTTGTTTGAAACTTCCCTCCCAACAAAGTTTCGAGTTTTCAACTTTTTCAACTTGAATGAACTTTTGGGCGTTATTGTTGTTTGACCGTTTTGTCCCCAACGTGTCTTGAAAATTATTATGGCGGTGAGGGGTTGTTTCGTCATTTAGAAGGTTTCGTAAATAGTGAAATGTGACACGTCTGGCTATCGAACCAGATTTTGCCACGAAATCAATGGGACCCACGAAATCAATGTGACATGTCTGACTATTGACCCACTAAAAATGAAACTTGTTTCATAGTTCAAATACTTAATTTAATCTTTAAACTATGAAAAAAGTTTCATTTTTGTCCTTAAACTATTTTTTTTTCTCTGTTTTAATCCTCAAATTCTTACATTTATTTTGTTTTTGTCTAAAAATATAATTTCATTTAATTGTTGTTATTTCTAACTTATATAGTTAAGATAGATCATTTTTCTTTGGCCAAAGTATAATTTTGGTCCAACGGCCAGAGGATTGGTGGAGGCCATGACCCTCGTATTTTTGCTTATATCAAAATGAAATTTACCCTATAGTTTGAGGACTGAAATGAGATTTTAACCTTTATAAAATGCTGTCCAGAAAATCTGAGTCATCCACTCCATCTGTCGTTCAACAAGAGGTATTTGCAATATGGGTGTAATTAACTTATAAATTAGTATTTGACAATTTTAGATCAAGAAAGTTAGCAAAACGGTACTTTGCACAAAATAAAAGATCAGAGAAGTTTCTGTCACTTACTCACTTTCAATGGAATAGAACAAAAGGAATCCCAAACAGGTAAATAAGATACGAAGTTAGACTTCAATAAATAGTGAAATATTGAGCTCAACACCTTGTTTTTCTTTTTTGGATACAATCAACACCTTGTTAATTTCCTGCTTATTATTGCAAATTTCATCTGCAGTAACCAACTCTTTATTATCTCCATTAGAAAACATTGGAACGCTTAACTAAGAAGTTACACAAGCATATGTAAATTTGGTGAAATGTGTAAAATAGTCAACTGATACTTAAATCAAACAAGTTATTGACTGAATCGTTGAAGTCATAAATATTTCAATTCCTATCGACAATCTAATAAAGATCCTCAAATTGAGGGATTTAGATTCGAGCCTTGGAGTCGACACTATTGAGAAAATTTTAAGTGTTCACTCACGGCCCAAATGTGATTAGTCTTTGCCGATCGTTTATAAAAAAAAATGTTGGAAACACTCTCATTGTCATAATTTTATGCCTATTACGAGATCTCTCGGCTTAAATAAAAATTAGTTCTTACCTAAAATGTAAAACATGTAAGTGAGGACGATTTATGGTCATACAAAGAGAAAATGAGATAATAAGAAATAAAAAGAGAAAAATTTACAGATAAACAAAAATTCTTAGTCTATAAAATCTACACGTTGTCTTCCTACTTTTTCCTATATGTTTATGTGTCTTTTCATAATTTGCACATACCAAAATTTGCACTTTAGAGTATCTGGACCACACTTTATAAATCTGAATTTTTGTGAATTGCCGTTTATCAAACTGAATTCAACCAAAGTCCTCATTTCTATCAATAAGCAAGAAGTAACTTCTATAGTTTTCCATAATTGGACACCAAAATCTAATCAATATTCTTTTTATTTTTGGTACAAGGAAAACTCAACAAAACTTGGGATACCATTGCCGAACAGACACTAGCTTCTGCAAAAGAGACTCCACGATACATTAAAGATAAATAAAAAAGGGGTGGCCCCAGTGCACAAGGCTCCCACTAGGTGGGGTCTGGAGAGGGTCAAGATGTACGCAGCCTTACCCCTGCTTTGCAGAGAGGCTATTTCCAGGATTTGAACCTGTGACCTCTTGGTCACCAGGCAGCAACCTTACCGCTGCGCCAAGGCACACCCTCTACAATAAAGATAAATAGATTGAACAAATTTCAAGCGGACCCACTCCATAAAAGATAAACATGACAATATTTAACAAATACTCTTCTCAACGAGACCACTTCTAGTATTATGCTTATGTGTATTTTCATAATTGACTTGGTCTATAGTTTTTGATGTAAGAAACTTTCCATCACCTTCACACTTTGAGATACTTGGTAGCAGTTTGAACATCCTTGTCCCCTCGGCCGCTGCAGTTAACGACAACCTTAGTTCCATCGGGAAGGTTCGGGCAGAGCTTCTCCAGATAAGCAAGAGCATGAGATGTCTCCAACGCCGGAATTATGCCTTCGAGCCTCGACACTCTCTTGAAGGCTGCAAAAATTAAAAATAACTAGTAATGAGACCAAGAGACAAGGTACATAAGCTAAAAATTATATGACACAATGAATCTGGATCCCTTGTAGTGCTTCAAGGTACTGTTTCTCGATAACGTACTTTTTATGCACCAAAAAAGTAGTTTTTCAGCGCGAAAAATCTTAAAAAATTACATTGCATTGCACCCTGAAGTACTCTAGAGGATCAAAACCTATGACACAACACTTCAAGTTGCATTCAAATGCAAATATTGATATATCATGTCATGTTGCAGTGTCTGTATTGATGCTGGCATTAGTACTTCTTAGCTGCAGAATTACACAAGCGTACACAATGTAGCAGAGACAGATAGATCGGGCGCATCATGAATAGAAACATAAACACAATAGAAGTAGAATTAGCTAAAAATTGTTCTTGACTTTATTACATGCTTATTTAAGATTGTTAGTTAGCCACCTTGATGAACTAAGGCCTGACTTTTGGCACAAAAGATAGACAGATAGTCCCAATATAAAGAAAAATTTTTACTCCACAAGATACATCAGATATTGTCAGAACAAGGTCATAAATAACTTCCAACCACTCTGATAAGGTGAAAAGAATTTGTGTTTATCATACGACTTGAAGTTCTAGAACAATCAAGAATATGCACTTGCAAACATAAAAGAAACATCCTTCAACAAAGAAATTCAGCACTAAAGATTGCATCACCTTAAACTACAACAATACACCATATTCTGGAAAACAACTTGTATAAGCAGTGACATGTGAGTCATAATAAACTTTTTTCTTGTGTTGGCAGAATTAAACCTTTTGAGTTATAACTACAACTGTCTGAACTCTGAAGAACAACTTTTCTAATGATGTACAAGTTTATGAACATTAGGAAAATTATAAATAAGTGTCAATGATATGAAAGGATAATAAACACAAAACTTGAACAACTCAACAACCAAAACTCAAGAGATAATCTTTATTTATTTTTTTTTTTCACCTTTTACCAGTAATATCATTATGAATTAGACAAAATGAAAAGCTCAGGGCGGTCCTACCTCCCAATGCTTCTTCATCAGTAACACTGTAGTACTCGGCCCGTCCAATATCTTTCAGAAAACTGTGCTCTGGCCCAACACCAGGATAGTCCAAGCTATATACAATGATTGAATATAAAGCAAAATGAGTTCATGCAAAATCTGGATAGATACACAAACTGATAAGGAAACATCAACTAATTACCCTGCACTAATAGAGTGGGGCTCAATAATTTGCCCGTCATCATCCTGCAAGAGATAGCTCATGGCTCCATGCAAAACCCCAACTTCTCCTTTTGTTAAGGTTGCGGCATGCTTGCCACTATCAATACCAAACCCAGCAGCTTCCACTCCAATCAGCCGAACATCTTTGTCTTCGACAAATTCGTGAAAGAGTCCCATGGCATTTGATCCTCCACCAACACAAGCCACTAGCACATCTGGTTTCCCTCCCCATTTTTCTAATGCTTGTTTTCTAGTTTCCTTGCCAATCACCGCATGAAACTCGCGAACCATCATAGGATAAGGATGTGGCCCAGCAACAGAACCCAAAATATAGTGAGTTGTCTCCACATTAGTCACCCAATCCCTTATAGCTTCCGATGTGGCATCCTTTAGAGTAGCAGTCCCAGAATGGACAGCTCTCACCTACATTACAGAATCGCCATATTAGCAAGGCCAAAGAACATATTAAATGCTTAAATTGTTAAAATGAGAAGTAGTTTAAACTTTAAACTTTAAGTCAATCTCTGGATTGTATGAACACAACTTTTTTCCAGATGCACAGATGCATAACTCAAATGTAAAAAACCCAAAATCCATCTTGCATACAAGTGATTGACAACATTCAGGTTCTCAATGATCTTTAAAAGACAGATGATCATAAACGTGAACAACTTCAAATTTCAAAATATAAGATCATTTTCTTATGCTTTTCTCTTTTAGAGAATAAATTAAGGATGTATCTACCAAACAAAATGACATAACAACAACATTAAATGCATCCCAGGGCCAAGAAGATGCATACTGAAGAGTAATCAAAAGTTCACAAGATCAAATATAAGACCATTCGCTTATACTTCTATCCATTAAAGACTAGATAAAGGTGTATCAACTAAACAAAAATGATATTATAATAACTATTTAGCATACCTCGGCACCCAGAAGACGCATCCTGAAGACATTAAGTGCTTGCCTTTCCATATCTTCTGCACCCATATAAATTATGCATTCTAGTCCAAATCTAGCACATACAGTAGCAGTGGCAACTCCATGCTGACCAGCTCCAGTTTCAGCAATAATGCGGTTTTTGCCCAACCGTTTGGCAAGCAGAGCTTGAGCAACTGCATTGTTGATCTTGTGAGCCCCAGTGTGGTTAAGATCTTCCCTTTTCAGATAAATGTGTGGCCCTTCACCATTGGGACGCTTGTAATGTTCTGTCAACCTCTCAGCAAAATACAGAGGACTCTCTCTACCCACATAGTCTTTCAAAATCCCATTCAATTCTTTCTGTAATTCAAGAAAAAGAAATTATTTCAGAGTAGCAAAGCATTATCAGTGGGTTTGCAGATTCTAAGGAGAAAACTGAATAGCAGTTTGATTAAAGGGGGAAAAGTATTCTTGTTTCTGATAATTTAAATTCTTATCCATTAAAACTACAATCAATATTGCCATTTCATCCGATCTAAGTCCACAAATTAACGGAAAATCAAGGAGAATAGAATGCCACCTGACACTCAGTTCAGCTTATATCAAATGAGAAATATTCCATGAAATTCATTTATTGTCAATTCGCCACCTTTCTAAACTTTGAAGCTATGGAGGACAGATACTGACACATATACGGACAAGGGACATAACCCAGACAGCAGGCCAAATTCTTAAAATTACATGATATGACATAACATATATTTTTATATATATTATATATAGACAACTAAAAATCTATAAATCTCGATGAAAACTTTCAAAATTACAATATCTAAATATGTTATTTTTTTTCTATTGTTTGTGGTATCAAAGTCGCAAAACAAAATGATTTTATAATCTAAAAGGTATGAGTATGAATATAGATGTGGTACTGGTGTAAGATACAAAGTGTTTGAGACAGTGACACTCCAACTAAATTAAATGTTCGTACTTCATAGCAATAAAATTTACCAAGCAGCCACAATATCTCGGGTGTGACAGGTGTGAATTAACAAGTGCCACGTGAATAAAGCCATGTCCAGTCCTTTAAGAATTGAATCCCCTGAAGTTGCTGCTATTTGAAGTTCCTGAAGTTCGTTCTATTTAAACTAAAAAAACAATGAAAACTAACTTCAGCAACTTCATCCAACACCAACTTTAGAGGATCTAATTCCCATTTCCCAATATGATCCAACACCAAACTTAAAAAATGAAAACGACTGAAAACTCCTCAAACAACAAGAGATTAAACTTCAATCGAAAGGGGAAAGAAAAAAAAACTATGAGGAACTAAAAAAAAACCTGAAATTCCTCGTCAGAAGCGAGAGAATGGAAGGCAGCTTCGAGCTCGGTGAGTGCATACATGAGAGTTTCGGGGACATACTTGCCGCCAAATTTTCCGAATCGGCCAAACGAATCGGGTCGTTGAAGTGGAACAGACCCGTTATCGCCCATGGTATGGTCATCCATGAGGAGAACAGAAGCAGAAGCTTCGGGGTGTTTGGTAAGCGCGAAAGAGACGGAAGAGGAAGTTCTGGCAATGGAGGAAGAAGGAAAAACGGTGGTAAATTTGAGGGATTTGGAGGGAAAATGCGATGAAGTGAGTAATGATTCTTTGTGGAGTCTGAGGGAAGAAGAAGAAGAAGCAGGGCTTGTTGTAAGGGAAGCGGCCATGTGAGGTGAGAGCTCTACAAGAGTTAAGAAATGGATTTGGTGGCCATTGAACTTTGTTATATGTAAAAGAAAGTATCTTTTGGGACCTGCAAATATAAATATATTTTTGGACAGATCTTGTATTTTTTTTTTTGGTAAAGAAAAACTGTGGAGGGGAACTTCAGTTGCCCGGTATCGGGAGCAACTAGGGTATGGTGCCTCCTCAGGGAATGTTCTCCGCAAGGAATCAAGCCCAAGACCTATGGTCTTTTGACACCTTGAGAGCCTTAACAGTCCTAGCATGCTTCCACTAGGCCAAACCCACTTGGGTGGACAGATCTTGTATAAATATATTGACAAAAACTTGTTATTTGGTCCCAGTATTGATAGAGATTCTATAAAATAACAATATATTGGTTCCACACTTTCTCTTCCTTTCTGTTATTTTCTATTTCTTTTTCACTCATTTTTTTAACCAATTTTTCACTCATACTCTATAAGAAATGTAGAAAAGAGACTAATAAAAATTAGTCCAGTTAGAGATGAACAAACTTGGTTCGGTTCGATCAAACCCAGCCCGACCCAATCTCTTTTTTGAAATTGGGTCGGACCGGGTCCTGGGTTTAGGTGCCTTAGATCCATCCCGGCCCGAATATACTTATTTTTTTGTTTTATTAAATAAATACATTTCAATTAAGTAATTATTTTTTATTATACAAAATAAATATATATATGTATTATTAATTTTTATTGATTAATCAATAAAATATACATGTAATATAATTTTAATCTTAATTAAATTGATACTTTAATAATAAAAAATCATATTAAATTATTTTATTAGTATAAATATTATTAAATTGATGTTTAATTAAGTTTTTATTAATATAAACAAGTTTAAAATATATAATATACATATAAATAATTAAAATAAATGTTTTTTTAAAAGAAATGGCCCGGTTGACCCAGTTGGACCCGATGACACGGGCCGACCCGGATCCAAACTGGGCAGGTCTCAGGTCCGTAAGAAACCCCGACCCGGCCTGTGTGTACCCCTTAGTCTAGTTGGTAAGGAGTCAACTCATAACTCACAAGGTTGTAGGATTGAATCTCGCTACCAATGTGAAGGCCTTGTTGGTAGGCGATCGGTAAGTACCTTCCTAAGCGCTCATTAGGGGTGCACAACTTGGGTCCGGCCCGACCCGAGGGTGTTCGGGCCAGGCTGGGTCCGGGTCTAGTGCCTCTAGACTCGGCCCGGCCTGGGGTACCTCCATTTTTTTAAAAAAAAATTAAATATTTTACTATACATATTTATATTTTATATTACTAAATGTTTTTCTAATTGTAAGAAATACATATCTATTACTATTTTTATCAATTGTATATTTAAAATATATATTTAATCTTAATTAAATCAACATTTTTTTAACAATTAAGTCAAATTGATCCAAAATTAATTGTTTTACCAATATATACAAGTTAAAATATATATAGAATGAATAAATCATTTTTTTTAAAAAAAAGTATTGGCCCGGCCGGACCCGATCAGACCCTGTGACTCAGCCCGGGCCGGCCAGAAACTCGGCCCAGCCCGTGTACACCCCTAGCGCTCATAAAGTCTGGAGGCATACCCAGACCTTGGTGAACCCTCGAAACCCAATTCACCTAAACTTTCCTTGTACCAAAAAAAAAAAAAAAGAAATGTANTTGGTAGACTCAACGTTCATCAACTGACCTCGAAGTTTTGGGGATCATCCTCTCGAGAATTTCGGCCACCTATTGTGCCATAGGTGATGGTCTCACCTATAAATATCTCCACATTAGTCTATAATAAGGTTAGATATTTTTTCTCCTATAAACTCCTACTCTTTAATTGTTCTAAGTCTAATTTAAACATCAGAGTGTCTTTTGTCGAGCCACTCTTGTAGCTTTCTCCCGGAAATTCTTCTACTAACCCGCTCTTGTAGCCTACTCAAAGTCTTGCCTTAATCTAGTTAGTCACCTTTTATATAAAATTTATGAGAAGTTTATAAATTTTAATCAATATAATTTTTTTTATATATCATTTCGTTGATTAACTTCGTAATAAATTTAAACAATTTTAGTTAAAATTTTTCAATATATTCTCTCATTCATTCACAAGAAATGAGATTTAATTAATTAATTGGGTAGGTATCTGGAAAAGAGAGAAAAATATTAGGTACTTCACAATTTGACACCATATAAGATTTTCAATATATATTATTTTTGGTTAAAAAAAAAAGACAATATAGTGGCATACAAATTGTGTCGATAAGATTACTATGGATCGAGAATTTTCAATAGGGTTATGCTACAAAAAATACATTAGCTTAAGCTAAGAAATTTATGTCTCACTCTCTCTCTTTTTTCTTTTTCTTTTGTTTTAATTTTAATCAATCATTCTAAAAAGACGTGCTAAAAGTAAACATAAAAATTCTTTAGCTTAAGCTAAGGTTTTTTTTTTTAGCAAAACTCTTTCAGAAGAGAATATTCACTTTTTATTTTTAGTATAAAGTGTATTTTTGGTCTTATAATTTTTGTTCAAATCTCAATTTGATTTTATAACTCTTTTTGTTACACTGTTGGCCTATATCTTTTGCTCAGACTGTATATTTGGTCCTATGTTGCAGTTTTAGTTCTATATTTTTGGGTCAGATTTTAGAGTTGGTATTATATTGTAGAGTCAGGTTGTAAAATTGGTCTCATGTCTTTGGGTTAGGTGTAGAATTAGTCTCATATATTTGAGTCATGTGGAATTAACGGTATAACTTTTTGCAAAAATAAGAAATAAATTCTGCAATCTGATCAAAAGACATGAGATCAAAAGTGATCTGAGTCTGAATTTACAACCTGAGCAACAGATATGAGACCATATCTTTCTTTTAAAAATAAGAGATGATGAAGATTTCTTTTTCTTTTAAAGATTCTCATATCTTTCTGGATTTGTAATACGTTCATTAATTTAAAATATCATAAAATTCATTCAAGTATATAAATTCTTTTTTTTGGCCGAAGTATATAAATTCTTAGACTTAGGGTTAGTTTGAGAAAATAATTTCTCAAATTATAATCTGATCTTATTCTAAAATTTAAAATAATTATATTTATTTCAGATTAGATTATAATATAATATAATTTACAAAAATCTCATATTTTAAAATACTCAATTACTATTATACCTAATTAACATACCTATAATTACCTATCTTCAATATATAATCAAATATACCCAAACAGCGTTTTCTTCATTTTATATCATCCATCATTTATTACAACTACAACGATCTCTATCCATCACATCACTTTTTATCAATTTTTTTAATATCTTTTTTTTCTAAATTAGTATAATGAACTTTTTACTTTTAATTATTTTTAATATTAATAAAATAATAATAATAAATTATTTTTTATTTAAATATTAATTAATATATTATTTTTATTATTAAAAATAATATCTATCGCTCTTATTTAAAAAAAATTAACTATATAAATTCAAAAAATAAATTCAACCAAAATATTTAAAATTTTGATTTTAAATAACGATTCATCACTATTTTGAAACAAGTCGGTATGTTTTCAACTTTTGTTTTCTCTATTAGGGACTGATGTGTTAACTCGGTAAAAATTAGATGGCTCAAAAGTCAAAATTTTTTGTCTAAAATTTATTTTGACGAAATTAAATAATTATAGTCGCAGTATAGAGAGAGAAGCAGATGGACAATGATTGTTATATTAACCCAGGGACCAAATCGTTCACGATTTCAACATCACATGAACCAACTAACTCGTATTTTTTTAAGTGGTTCATTCGTTCAATTCAATCAATAGAGAATGAATGATCAAAAAGTAAGTGTCATCATAGAAAATTATTTGGGTAATATATGATAATTGTAATTATAGTATGAATAGTTATCAAATGAAATAATCTATCAAAATAATATAGAAAAAACTCCAAATTAGAGCTTTTAAAAAAAATCTGATTATTACAAATCCCAATGCAAAAAATCTCACCAAACAAAAATCTACCTCTCAAATTTTTTATCCAAACAACTCAAATTATTCACAAAAAGCAAAAAGTCAAAAAGTAATATTCTCTTCCAAGTTTACCCTTATTCAATATATTAATTTACAGTTTACACACTCTTCTAATCTACCAAATTCAATCAATACATACCTATTTAAATAATTTCACACCTTAAAAATTTCTTTTTTCAAAATCTCATCCAAACACCATTTAATCAATAATATAATATCTAATAATTTGATTATAATCTAATTTGATTGATCGATTTCCCAATCTGACCCTTAGTTTGTTAGTCATGACTAGTTTTAGGCATTAGTCTTTTATGAATTCTAAGTGTGTAAATACTTTCGAGTATAAGAATGTTACTGAGTAAAAAGATGTTTGTAATTTTTAATCCATCAATTAAAACAAATTTGTTGTAATAATTTCTCTTCAATATATATTTTGAAATTTTGTTACGATTTCAATATTTAACTTTGTTAAGAAAACATCAAAAGTGAAAAAAAATTTAAGAGCTGATATTAATATTTTATTAAGAGAAATTAACAATCATGAACCTAGCAAAATTAATCACAAAAGTGTGGTCCGGTGATTTCTCATTTGATCTCTTAACCAAGTGTACCAAAAAAAATGAACCTAAAGAAATTAGAGGTAATATATTTTTTATTCACCAAATAGAAAATAAAATGTCAGTTCATATTAGCTATAAATTCTATTTTAGTTTCTTTAGAAGATGAAGATGAATGGCAACAAAGTTATACAGAAGAAATTAAAAATAGGTTATAATATTTTAGCTCTTTAACTATCTTTTCTTTCCATTACCTTTCTCTCTTCTTATCATCCTTTGTTTAGATTCTCCGACCTCCCAAAATTGCTATCAAATTCAAGTTTTTGTTTAAATTAGTAATAGTAAAGTGGTATATACCTTTCATAAGTGATATAATACCTTAGAGAAATTAAAGTGTCTCTAGTGATCTCGATTTTTATCGATGTCAATATTATTTTGCTATGAATAGTTTAATTAAAAATCTTAGTTATATTGACAAAGAAGTAGCAACTCTTCCCTCCACTTCTTCTTCTTCTCTTAATTTAGAAAATATACAAATCACAACGTAGTAAATAACTCTTCTCTTTATTATAGCTAATATTAATAAACTTGAGTGGATTTCAAAATAATTCGAATTCATAGACTTCAACCTATTACAAATTCATAAAGATATGAGAATCTTTAAAAGAAAATGAAATCTTCATCATCTCTTCTTTTTCAAACTTTAAATAAAGTAAACATCAACCTTAGTTATTTTTGCTGAAGAATCTTTCAGCTACTCAAATTGGGACAAATTTTTTACAATGTTTAACTGGTGACCAAATAGTGGTTGTGGGGCCTGCTCTATCGAATTGTAAAACTGATTGAAATGATTATCTCTAATAGTGTTATATATATATATGTGTGTGTAAAAGTGTAGAACCAATGTTTAAAAAATTATTATGATTCAGTAAGTTGAGAGAAAATCAGAGAAATGTGTTTGTATTATTGAGTAAATGAGGATATACAAGTGTATATATACACTGAGCTAATACAATAGAAAAGCTAATTACACAACTATATAACAGAGTTGTAACTAACTAAGTCCAACTCATCTATTTCTCTAATATTCCCCCTCAAACTAATGGGGAGTTCGAAGATACAACCATTAGTTTGGACCTAAATGCAAAAAAAAAAACATGCTTAGAAAGTGATTTTGTGAACCCATCTGCCACCTGCTCATCAGAAGAGATATGCTGCACAATGATCTCACCAGCCAAAGCTTTCTCTCTAACAAAATGAATATCCATCTCGTTATGCTTAGTTCTAGCATGTAAAATGGGGTTTGCAGTCATATAAACTACACTCAAATTATCACATAGTATAGTAGGAGGATTAGTGCTTAACATATAAACTACACTCAAATGTGACTCTTTACTAAACTGGTACATTGAGCTCACTCATCAATGATTTAAGCCACGAAATTTCACTCACAACAACAGCTAAGCCTCTGTACTTAGCTTCAGTACTGCTATGTGCAACAACAAGTTGTTTTTTTGAAGACCAACTCAATAAATTGTCACCTAGAAAAATACAAAACCCCGTAGTTCTTCTTCTGTCATCAAGATCTGAGCCCCAATCAGAGTCACAATATGTAGTGACAGAAAAAGACATAGGTTTAGTAAAGAGTAAACTATATGATGAAGTACCCTTAACATACCTAAGAATTTTCTTAACTGCATGTCAATGTTGTTCTGTAGGATTTTGCATATACTGACAGACCTTATTTACTGCAAAAGATATTTCTGGTCTTGTAATAGTCAGATATTGGAGCCCTCCAACAACACTTCTGTAAAAATGAGGGTCACTAAAAGGTGGTGCAGTATCATGACTAAGTTTAATGCCTTTGGTCATAGGAATAGGTGAAGGAGATGAATCAGACATGCCAACTTTATGTAACAAATCTTCTATATATTTCTCTTGTGACAAAGTATAAGAACCATCAGCATTGGTAATTACTTTAATGCCAAGAAAATAGTTAATTGTGCCAAGATTCTTCAAGGAAAAAGTTGAATTCAACTGTGCTATCAAATTCTGAACATCTGTACTGCTGGTGCCTGTAATAAGTATGTCATCATAGACAAGAACATATAAAACCTTGTTGTTATACTTTTTGATGAACAGAGAATGATCACAGTGGCTGGAAGTAAAACCAAAGGAAAGAAGAGCTTGTGAAAGTCTAGAAAATCAAGCCCTTGGTGCTTGTTTCAATCCATACAAGGATTTGTGCAACTTACAAACCAAACTTCGATCTTGAACCTCAAAACCTTGAGGTTGAGTCATATAGACATCTTCAGTCAAGTAGCCATTTAAAAAAGCATTGTTTATGTCTATTTGGTTAATTTTCCAACCATAAGAAAGAGCAAGTGTCAAAATAAGCCTTATTGTAGCTGGTTTAACTACAGGACTAAAGGTTTCATGGAAATCTAATCCTTCCTTTTGTAGAAAACCTTTTGCAACTAGCCTTGCTTTATACCTTTCAATTGTACCATCAGACTTTTCCTTGATTCTAAAAACCCATTTGGACCCTATAGCATGGCAACCTTTAGGAAGAGGAACTAAAGACCATGTGTTATTTTTCTGTAAGGCTTGGAACTCATCATTCATAGCAGATTGCCAAGAAGGATTAGAAAGAGCTTCAGGAACATTTCTAGGTAATGTGTGAGTAAGAAAAACCTTTGGTTTAAAAATGCCACTCTTAGATCGTGTGGTCATAGAATGCACAAGTGGGGTTGGTCTAGAAGGAACTGTTTGTGGGACTATAGGAGTAGAGTAAGAATCTGAAGAAGGATTTTGTGGTATGGAAGGAAGTGTAGAAGTATTGGAGTTAAGAGTTTGGCAAGAAGAAGATGGAGAAGTATGGGAGTGAAGATTATGAGAAGAATTAGAGTTATGACTAGGAGTAGAAAGAGAAGTATCAGATAATGGCTGTAGAACAGAAAATGGATTATGACAAGGTAATGGAGTTGAGAAATTTTGAGAAACAACTGGTGGAGCAGTAGCAAAAGAAGTCTGCTGTGCTGAAGAAACAGAACCAGTTGACACATTAGCAAAAGGAAAGTGATGCTCATCAAAGACTACATCACGAGCTATATAAATTCATTTAGATGCTATATCAAGACATTTATAGCCTTTATGAAAAGGACTATATCCAAGAAAAGCACAGGAAGTAGATCTAAACTGAAGTTTATTTTTGTTATATGGTCTTGTGAATGGAAAACAGGAGCAGCCAAAAGTTCTAAAAGATTTATAGAAAGGCTTTTTGTGATATAGAGTTTCAAAAGGTGAGACAAACTTAAGGACAGAACTTGGCAATTTGTTAATCAAGTGCACAGCTGTGGCAAAAGCTTCATCCCAATAAATCATAGGAAAAGAAGCTTGAGTTAATAAAGTGAGTCCAACTTCAGTAATGTGACAATGTTTCCTCTTAGCAAGTCCATTTTGTTCATGTAAGTAAGGGCAACTTCTGCGATGTACAATACCTTGAGAATTCAAATAAGATGACAAAGACCTATACTCTCCTCCCCAATTAGATTGCACTGCTTTAATTTTACAGTCAAGCTGTAATTCAACTAGTTTCTTAAAAATCAAGGAAAGCTTACATAACATCAGATTTGTTCTTGAGCAAATATAACCAAGTAAACCTTGAATAGGCATAAGTGAAATGAACATAATATTGGAAACCACTACTATAAAGAATAGGTGCAGGACCCCATACATCAATATGAATGAGCTCTAAAGGAAAAGAATAGGTAGTTTGAGATAAAGGAAGGTCTTTTGTGAAATTTTCCAAAATAGCAAGATTTACAAACAAAATTTGTATAATTATTATTGAAGCTAATGTTACAATCTTGCAAAACTTTCTTTACAATGTTTGAAGATGGATGGCCTAATCTATTATGCCAAAGATTGTAAACATTAGATGAAGAAACAACAAAATTAGCAACTGAATTAGTCATAGCAACTGAATTCAAAGGTATAGCAGAAGAAAAATGAGAGGAAGGTTGTGCTTGCAGAGAAAAAAAACTGTTAATGCCAAGAATTTGCACCTCCTCAAGAGGATAGAGTCCATTTTTAGTAGTGCCTCACAAAAGTGTTATATGAGTTTCTTGCTGTTTAATAAGAAAATAATCAGGATAGAAAAGAAAATAAACTGAATTATTCTTAGAAAATTTTGAAACACTCAGAAGATTTTTGGAAATGTGAGGAACAACCATGGCATTTTGAAGACATAGTTTGATTTTAGGAGAAGAAGAAGAAAGAAGAATGAGTCTCCAGAAGTAGTGATTTGCAAACCTGAGCCATCTCCAATGAATACTTGGTCATAGCTCGTATAATCTGATCTTGTTGACAGATTGGAATCATCATATGTGAGATGATTAGAAGCTCCTGAGTCAACATGCCAAGAAGCATCAGCAACTGATTCTGGTGTAGCTATCATAGCTTGTGGCTGAGATTGTGGCTTTGGAGCTGAGGAAGAAGATGGTGCAAACTGCTAAAAATCAAGTGAATAATTGGAATCAAAACGATACCAACATTGAGAAGCAATGTGTCCATTTTTGCCACAAACTTGACATTGAACAGAGGATCTTGAGCCAGAAGAATTGGTTCTACCATAACCTCTACCATAATTATAATTTCCTCTGCCACGATTATTCTGGTATTGACCTCTTCCTCCAGAATAAGAATTTCTTCCCCCTGAATTTTGTGTGCCCCTGCCACAATTAGGAAACTGATTTCCTCTACCAAAATTTCCATTAGGAACGGATGCATGAGCAATATTAGCTGACACAATACTATCAGTAGCTTTTGACATTTGCAAACGTGATTCTTGCGCAAGTAATAAAGCAGTAACATCAGCAATAGTGGAAGTACCAACTCGAGTGAGCATTGAACAAAAAAAAAGAATCATACTCCGATGATAAGCCATTATAGATGAAATTCAAATGATCATTGATTCTCTGACCTATAGCAGCTAACGCATCAGTTAGAGTTTTAATCTTGAGAAGATAAGCAGACATTGCTAATGAACCTTTCTTTAAGCTATTGCATTTCTTTTGCAGCAGTTTGACTCGCATAATGAGATAGGATTCGATGCCATACCTCAGAAGTAGATTTACAACCTACAACTTGTGAAATCACCGTTTCTGTCATTGACGACACCATCCAAGAGAGTAACAATCGATCCTGATGTTGCCAATCAATGAACGCAGGATTTTTCTTGCCAAAAGCTTCATCTCCAGCAGATAAGAACTGTGTTGGAACAGATGGATTTTCTTCGATAAATCTTTCAAGTTGATAACCAAGAATAGCTGATTCCATTTGCAAATGCCATTGGAGAAAATTATTTTCATCCAATTTTACAGAGAATTGATGCGAAAAAGTGGTGATTCCTGTATTAGGATCAACCTTGACAGTAGAAGAAGAAGGAAGTGAATTAGATGGAGTAGGAGAGGAAGTTTGAGTGCTCTCCATAGAGAGACTTTTCAGGCTTCTGATACCATATTATGATTCATTAAGCTGAAATATGTTTGTATTATTGAGTAAATGAGGATATACAAGTGTATATATACACTGAGCTAATACAACAAAAAAGCTAATTACACAACTATATAACAGAATTGTAACTAACTAAGTCCAGCTCATCTATTTTTATTCTATTTCTCTAATAATCAAATCGGATTGTAAGCTAGACAATGGTCCACCATAATGACTTAAGAATCGTAAGAGAAAGAAACTAGTCAAAACTTGACTAAATCGGACAAAACCAACGTTTCATGCGGGTTGCCCGATCCAACATCTTTGCTTTCAAACTGGTCGTCCATTTGAAACCCATGTCAAATCTCTACACACTACTACAATTCACACCATAAGATGAACTAGAAAAGTTGGACTGAAAGAATTGCTACATGAGGGAGGAGGGTTCAAAGTTGAAAGAGTTTCTGACTTTCTTCAATGGAAAGCATGAATTAGTTGAACTTCTTTTAATGCATAAAAGATTGTAACCGTAGATAAACTTACCACCATAGGAGATCCCATTAGAGTTTAGTGTAAAGTTCTAAAGGAGTTAGTGGTGGTTCCCATCCCTCACCACCAAAGGAAACCTCAAAGAAGAAATTAAAATATTCATAAAGAATAATTAATCCCATCTAAATGGGCAATTTGATTTTTTCTAATAGATAAATATTTGGGTATTCTTCCTAACTATCAAATATCGATTGTATCTTATTATTTAAAACTTAGATTTGATGATATTGTTAGTTTATTTCTTTCATTTTTTTTGTGTTATAATGACTCTTTTGTGAACTTTAATTGAGATTGGTTAAATTTAAATTTTATTATATCTAATTTTTTTTAATTATGATTACTATTTTGTTGTTCTATTATTTATTATATATATTATTTATTAATTTATTTAATTATTAATAGTTCAAACTCAATTGAACCATAGTCAGATCATTGAACCTTGAACTGTCACTTTTATTAGTTCAATTATGGGTCCAGTTTTAAAAATATTGCGAAGAACCACACAAAAAAATTGTAGCATGGAAGAGCATCTTAAATTTTGGGAAAAAGTACTATTGGTACCTCGAAGTATGTGGTTATTTTCAATTGTATCCCCAAACTATAGGGTTTGTTTTAATTATACCTCCAAAGTTTTTTTAGTCAATTATACCTTCAATGTTTCACATTTGAGTCAATTGTAGCCCCAAATAAATTCTTAATTTGGAGTCTCTCTCTTTTGGGCAGCCCAAGTCTTAAAGCTTGCCCAATCCATCCATTATGAGTCACTGTGTAGTGTGTACGTATAGCTCAAGTGATTCGAACCCGATCCGAAAGCACTTGTTTGTCTCTCCCGCGATCACCATTTCACAACTCACAACGCTGTCCACCGCCACGCCGCCCGAACTGATCGCCGGCGTCGCATCTCCGGCCACCTCCAGCACCACCGTACGTCGGCATTCAGCCCTCCTTCATCTCCACCATAGGTAGCGTTTTCCTCCATTCTCTCTCTCCATTTGGCCTCTTCTATTTGTATTTCGTTTTGTTGCTAGGAATCCCTCGATTTGCTACTATTCTTCCAAGATTCTTACTGCTCTAATCACCCTAAAATGTTGGTTTAGTGTTTAGTTCCATCTTCATCAATTTTGTGGACCCGATAAACCTCTTTGCACACTTCAACTTCTACTTTTGGTCCAATGTGTAGAGCTGCGTTTTTTTTTTCTTTCCTGGTTTTTCTTGAAGTTATTGTTTCATAATGATAAAATAACATGTATTTAACATTCTTAATCCATGGGTTGATGGTTTGATACATTACCCTTCATTTTCTTGAACCAATAAACGTAGGTCAAGCTTGAAATTGGAATTTTTGGTCAAAACTCTTTATTTTCTTAAAATCAATGGGTTGGATGAGTTCTATGGATGATTATAATGAGTTGTAGTGCATTTGTTTGAATGTAAAAAGTGCATTTTAAAAATTGGTTATCTAGCATAAAGCTTCAAAGTTGCACATTTTGGTCCTTATGGATGATTTTGATGAACTAAATAGGATAATTTGGAATTATGGAAAGTTTTGGAACAATATTATCGAATTTAAAGTGTGGTAGTTTATGTATGGAAGTTTTATTGAAAGCAAAGAAAGTAACAAGTCGCAAGTCTACGAGAACTGGGCCATGAATTTGGTTCTGAAACTTGATTTTGAACTCACTGTGATTGTATGGTTTCAACCATTGTTAAAGCTCCCAAATTAGTACCCAAGCCTCTTGTTGGTCTCTTGGATATGTGCTAGGATTCTAGGTGGGTGTGGCTAAAGGTTAGAATGGGTGTTAGGAAGTGGGTGTCTTGTGAGAGTCTTTCACTAGCTACTGTGAAGAGTTAGGCCTTCGGGTTATTTAAAAATCAATTCTTGAATTATGTAATTGAGTCATTGTTATGTGGTGATTTCATTCTCGTTTACTGTATTTACGGCATCTGAACAACCTGTGATTTTTGCTGATGCAATCTCTCTCTATATATATATTTTAAAGATTTTGTATATTAGGTGTTTATGCAATAAGTGTTTTGTTTAATCATATGAATCTCTAGTTTGGGATCTTTCAGTTGTTTTTATTTTGGTTTCCTTGTCATCTTTCTTTTATGAGTTTCATTTGTTCTTGTATGATTCCCTTCCTTCCCCTGTGGGGCTTCGGTTGAAGCCATTTTGAGTCATGTGAAGGAATTTTGACATGTTTTTCATGTAAGTTTTGGCGACTATAAATTCTGAACATGGTTTGATGCTTGTTTAGGCACATTTGAAAGTTTGTTTCAATGCTTTTTCAAGTGTCTTTGTGGTCTCTGTCGTAGTATAGAGTTCATTTAGGGTCCTTTTAAACTTGTTTTCATGATCTTTCATGTTAACTTTGGTGGCTGAAGTTGGTGTGACGTTTTGGGGTTTGTTTGGGGGTTCAAAGTCTACTTTGGGTTGAGTTTAATTTCTGCACTTTAAGACTATGTTTTGGGCACGATTTCAAGTTGTTTCTCATGCATGTTATAAGCATTTATGCTGTCACAAGTGCATATTCTGTTTTGGTAATATTTTGGGCATATATTAAAATCATTCTTTATGCATTCTCATGTTGCTTTTGCTGTCAAATTGTGCCTTCTGGTTTAGCAATGTTTTGGGCTTGCATTCAAGCTATTCCTATGCATTATCTTGAGATGTTGCCATCAAATTTGTGCACCGTTGTTTGGGTGACATCTTGGTCACATTTTCAAGCCACTTTTCATGCTTTATCTTGTGTTTTTTTGTTGCCTCATATATACGTCCTGTTTTGATGACGTTTTTGGCTTGTCTTCAAGTGTTTGTCCATGCATTAAATTGTATTTCTAGTGTAGTGTTCATTATGATTTAGCAAAGTTCTAGGCATGTTTTTAAGTTCTTTGTCATGCATTTCAATATGTTTTTGCTATCTATCGAAAGTGCCTCTTTCAGTTACACAACATTGGGCATGATTTCAAGTGCTTGTTCATGCACTTAACTATTTTTTTTTACTGCAAAGTGTTGCATTCTGGTTTAACCATGTTTTAGTCCATCTTTCTAAGTCTTCTCAATTGCATTTTCATATGTTTTCATTATTCAAAGACTCTCACATGGTTTGCTGATGTTTTGAATGAATTTTCAAGTGCTTGTTCATGCATTTAATTGTTCTTTTTTTACTGACGAAGTTTGCATTATGATTTAGCTACGATTTGGACATTTATTGAAGCCATTTTTCATGCATTCTTCATGTTATGCTGTCTGAAATTCGCATTCTGGTGTGGTAAAGTTTTATGCATATTTGCAAGTTCATTTCAACTCTTTTGGCTAGTTTCATATGTGAAAATTCTGTTTCTTGGGGCACCTAACACCTCCTCGCGACTCAATTTGAATCCCGAACTCGTCTTTGATTCGAGACTGATTTTTCATAATTTTGCCTTATCCACCACTTTTTCAAATTATTTTCGTAAATTTAGTTTTCCAAGTTTTTCTAAAAGATTTGGTGGCGACTCCATTTTTCCAAGTCATAATCAACATTCTCTCCCAGAATGTCAGACGTGACAAGTTTATTTATTTTTTTCATTTTTTTTATAAGATCGTAACTTGGATTCTGATGTTATATTGTTTTTCTTTCCGTTTTAGTGTTGGGCTGCATGCTAGGGCAACGGGCTAGACTGCCCTGGCTTGTTGACGGTGCTGATTCTGAAAGTTCCAGATTGCCTTCATTATTTTGTACTCACAAAGCCACTGCTCACACTTGAGCTCTATACTATCAATTTGAGCATCAAGATTTTCATCATTATCTTGGGTGAGTTTTTTTTCTTTGGTGTTAGATTTTATTTTTTCTGATTCTATTTTAAACTGGAGGTTAACCCTATTTTCTTTTGTCCATTCCTATTTCTGTTTCTTTTTCTTTATCTGCAATAGGCTGAAGATAAAAGTTGGTCAAAATGGGGGATGATAATGATACCCAGAGAATCAGGAACATATGTATTTTGGCACATGTTGATCATGGCAAGACTACGCTTGCTGATCATTTAATTGCTGCTTCAGGGGGTGGCGTACTTCACCCAAAGTTGGCCGGACGCATTCGGTTCATGGATTATCTTGATGAGGAGCAAAGAAGGGCTATCACTATGAAGAGCTCTTCCATTGCGCTGAAATATAAGGACTACTCTATTAACCTCATAGATTCCCCTGGTCATATGGACTTTTGTAGTGAGGTGTCCACAGCTGCTAGATTAAGTGATGGTGCCTTGGTTTTGGTTGATGCTGTTGAAGGTGTGCATATTCAAACCCATGCTGTCTTGCGTCAATGTTGGATTGAGAAGCTCTCACCATGCTTGGTTCTCAACAAGATTGACCGGTTGATTAGTGAGTTGAAGCTGAGCCCCATTGAAGCTTATACTCGGTTGTTAAGGATTGTGCATGAGGTCAATGGGATAGTCAGTGCGTATAAGTCTGAGAAGTATTTGTCAGATGTAGATTTCATTCTTGCAGGACCTTCAGGTGATGTGATTGGTGATGAAAACTGTGATCTCATAGAGGATGATGATGAAGATATGTTTCAACCACAGAAGGGTAATGTTGCATTTGTGTGTGCACTAGATGGTTGGGGATTTGGAATTCATGAGTTTGCCGAATTTTATGCTTCAAAACTTGGGGCTAGTGTCGCTGCATTGCAGAAAGCCTTATGGGGTCCTCGGTATTTCAACTCAAAGACTAAAATGATTGTTGGTAAGAAAGGCATTGGTGGTGGAACTAAGGCTAGGCCTATGTTTGTCCAGTTTGTTCTTGAACCTCTATGGCAGGTGTACCAGGGAGCGCTAGAGGCTGATGGGGACAAAGGATTGCTTGAGAAAGTCATTAAGTCATTTAACTTGTCTGTACCATCTCGTGAATTGCAAAATAAAGACCCCAAAGTTGTGCTTCAAGCTGTTATGAGCCGGTGGCTTCCTCTGTCAGATACTATCTTATCAATGGTAATTAAGTGTATGCCTGATCCAATATCAGCACAATCATTTCGTATCTCACGGCTTCTTCCAAAGAGAGAAGTTTTTGATGATAGGGTTGATCAGAGTGTGCTTGCAGAGGCAGAGCTTGTGAGAAAATCAGTAGAGACATGTGATTTGAGACCTGAAGCTCCATGTGTCGCTTTCGTATCAAAAATGTTTGCTGTCCCAGTAAAAATGCTTCCCCATAGGGGCTCACATGGGGAGATTTTGAACTATTCTGGTGATGAAGGAGAGGGTGAGTCAGATGAGTGTTTCTTAGCATTTGCTAGAATTTTTAGTGGAGTTTTATCAGCTGGACAGAGAGTTTTTGTGCTGTCAGCTTTGTATGATCCACTAAAAGGGGAACAAATGCAAAAGCACGTGCAAGAGGCTGAATTACAATCCCTATATCTAATGATGGGCCAAGGCTTGAAAGTAGTGACATCTGTGAAAGCAGGAAATATTGTTGCCATCCGAGGCCTCAGCCATCAGATCCTGAAGAGTGCTACACTTTCTTCTAGTAGGAATTGTTGGCCTTTCTCTAGTATGGCTTTCCAGGTTGCCCCAACTCTTAGAGTTGCGATTGAGCCATCTGACCCTGCAGATATGAGTGCACTATTGAAAGGCTTGAGGCTTTTGAATCGGGCTGACCCATTTGTTGAGGTCACTGTTTCTGCAAGAGGAGAGCATGTCCTAGCTGCAGCAGGAGAAGTTCATCTTGAAAGATGTGTAAAAGATTTGAAAGAGAGATTTGCCAAGGTAAGCTTGGAAGTTTCACCACCACTTGTATCCTTCAAAGAGACCATTGAAAGTGAATCATCCAACATGCTGGAAAGTTTAAAAGCTCTTAGTAAGAGATCAGATTATGTTGAAAAAACAACACCTAATGGAAGGTGTGTTATTCGTGTGTATGTGATGAAAATTCCCTCTTCTTTGACGAAGGTGCTTGATGATAGTTCTGATGTACTCGGAGATGTCATTGGAATAAAGTCAGGGCAGATGATTGAAAGTTCAGATGCTCAGAGGTCCAGTATTCTTGGAAATGATGATCCAACTGAAGTTCTAAAAAAACGTATAATCGATGCAGTGGAAAGTGAGATTTCGAGCAGGAATGAGAATGACAAGGACTATACTGACAAGTGTAAGGTAAAGTGGCTAAAGCTTTTGAGGAGGATATGGGCACTTGGACCTAGGCAAATTGGTCCCAACATTCTGTTTACTCCTGATGTTAAAGTTCAGAGTAGTGAAAACTCTGTTCTAATACATGGTCGAGCTCACGTATCAGAAAGGTTGGGTTTTGTTGATGATCCCGGTACCTGTAATGCAGTAGATGAGACATCTTCAAATGTCAACGAAGGATTTAACACGGAGGCTGAGCGTCTTGAGAGTAGTGTAATATCTGGGTTTCAACTGGCCACTGCAGCTGGACCCTTGTGTGATGAACCTATGTGGGGTTTGGCATTTGTCATCGAGGCATATGTTTATCCCTTCATGGGGCAGTCTGATGAATCTGAAACACACCAACAATCTGAGCAGTATGGTATCTTTGCAGGACAAGTAATTACAACTGTCAAAGATGCTTGTAGAGCAGCAGTTCTTCAGAATAAGCCAAGGCTTGTAGAAGCCATGTATTTTTGTGAGTTGAATACCCCTACTGAATTTTTGGGTCCCATGTACGCTGTACTAGCCCGAAAACGGGCCCGAGTTTTAAAAGAAGAGATGCAGGAAGGTTCTCCTTTCTTCACTGTGCATGCATATTTGCCTGTCTCAGAAAGCTTTGGTTTTGCTGATGAGCTTAGGAGATGGACATCTGGGGCTGCAAATGCACTTCTTGTCCTTAGCCACTGGGAAGCGCTTTCTGAGGATCCTTTCTTTGTACCTAAAACAGAAGAAGAAATTGAAGAGTTTGGAGATGGCTCTAGTGTGCTTCCTAATACAGCAAGGAAGCTGATTAATGCAGTCAGACGGCGTAAGGGCCTTCCAGTTGAGGAAAAAGTAGTACAGCATGGAACAAAGCAGAGGACGCGAGCTCGCAAAGTCTGATATTTGGATTGATTCTTTATTTTTTGTTGTATCATTAGCTGTGAAGAGAACTGCAAGGCAATACATGTAATCAGTAATCTTCTAATATGGCAACAGTTCCTTTTGAAAGATGCCTTATTCTCCTCTTTTGTGGCCCTAACTAGTTGAATTATATATTTCTGGAAACCATATGTAATGATGTAAACATAATTAAAGAAATATACGCCTCAATATACAGCGAAGTCCTGACTATTCAGAAGAGTAATTTTTCTTCTAAAACCAGTGATATCTGTGTCTTTAAGAATGAATGCCATAAAATTGCACATAATTAATCTACTCCTGCTGGACAGATTTTAAGGCAGGATTGCAAGACTTCAAAAACCGTCCAGCAAATTACGAGAAGGCAAGTCTTTCAGATGTTGTACTTCTGGTGATTATTCCAGGTTAACTTTCCCTTTAGCACTTTGAATATTATGAGCCAGTTGAAGAAGGATCTTACATAAAAATGATTAATATGGTCAGTGGGGATGGTGGACAATTACAGGTAGGTTTAACTTCTGTTTATTTATTGGCTTTTATGAGTTGGAATTGGATCTAACCTTTTGAAAGAGCTGACGTTCAGGTCAGCCTGCATTATGGGTTGCAGGTAAATTTCTGTTTTTTATGTGGAAATCTGTATCATAAATCATAATAACTTGAATTTGATAATAGAAAGAATACATGCTTCAATTTAAGGGCATGTCCTTGAGCTTTGCTCCACTTATTTAAACGTATGAACCCATGATCTAACTTTCAATTTGTCTTTCCATGCAGGTGAACAATATTAGTGGCTACCTTCCAGGCCGGATTGTTTTCTTCTTGGTAAGTTTCTTTCAAGAATGTGGTTAAGTATCACTTTGAGCATATTAAATGTCTATAAATTATACAACTTTCCCAACAGATTAATCTCTTCCATGGGGCTGGTTGAGATAACTGGAAAGCCCAACAGAAATGCAAACTCATTCATGAAGACATGCCTGTTGGTTATGTTTACTATTATAACTATAAACCAGGATTGAAATGCAACTATCATTCTGATCTTCCATCTTTTGAAGCAGCAGAAGTTCTAAAGATGTTCAAATGCATTATTAGGATTTACTAATTGGCCTTGGGAATAGGCATTTCTTGCTGCAACTTCTGGTCAGCAACAACATAAGGAGTCTGAATTGTCCAGGTTAAGTTTTATAGGGAAGAAGCAAGGACAAACTAGATATTGTCAGAGATAAACCGTGAAGAAATTGTGATTAAACTTGTTTCACAATCTGTTGAACAGAAACTTATAATAAATGTAATTGATACAAGTACCTAGTACCTATCTCCAACGTATAGAACTTGACCTCTAATATTTTGACTAAAGAGGGAGAGGAAGTTTTAGGAAGAAAAATGAGGTATAACAATAATATAATATTGAAGGACTGCGTACATCTTGACCCTACCCAGACCCCACCTAGTGGGAGCCTTGTGCACTGGGGCCACCGTACATCTTGACCCTACCCAGACCCCACCTAGTGGGAGCCTTGTGCACTGGGGCCACCCTTACGGTCAATATCATGAAGATAGCATATTGTGCACATTACTTCTCATGTTGATTTATAAATTTGTTTCTGGGGCAATCAGTCAATCACTTGATTACATGCCATTTCTTCAGTCTTCAATTGACTTCCATCATTTCTAGGTTGCGATGTTATGTGAGAATTTATCCTTTATTTGCCTGTAGTAAGCCTCTGTTTGTTTGTTGAAGTGTCCTGTTGAAGTAAATCTTTTTGCAGCTAACCAAACTATTGTCACGTGTAACAGGAAAAAAAAAAAGTAGTGAGTGTCAGTGGAAATAGTGTTTTCTTTCATTTCATTTACGTGTTGTATGGTATACCAACTTTCATAAAGTTGTAAGGAACCGACCAACCGCTAGCAGTAGGGGTGGTTGTCCTAAAGCCTCTTTTAATTTGTTTGCTTACTCCATCATCATCCTCCTTTCATCTTTCTCTTTCATTCTTTCCTTTTCCTAATGCTATGTTTTACCAATTTTATTCTTGACTAATAAAGAAAACATCAGCTTTTAAAGCATCTCTTACTGTCAATGCTGACGTGGATGAGTTCAATACAAATATAGATTGTGAGCTTAGGCCTCTGGAGGCATGTTTCCATATGGTAGAAGTGGGAGTTGAAGACATGTCAAAGGTTATACTGTTAGAGGATCCAGCATGCAGAGAGATGAAGCTTAAACAGATTCAGATGAATGAATGTATTTTCAAAGCCTGTGAAGCTGTCTCCACTGTCAGAGTACAAGTTGACAAGCTATCAGAGAAGGTGATGACATTCATTATTATCACACTAGAAACTAAACCTAAACTCTCTTACATGAATTGTAGGTGATTAATTAAGTCATAGTTTGAAAAGAAACTAATGATTACTGCTTACTGATAATTAAGGTGATTGCTTTGGAGAGAACAGTTAATGGTGGTTCCAAGGTTGCAGAGAAGGAGTTTGTAATTTTGACAGAATTGCTGATGGTTCAGCTGCTCAAACTGGATTCGATAGTGGCAGATGGAGAAGCCAAAGTACTGAGACGAATTGAGGTTAGTGATTGATATATATATTATAACCTCTTAGTCTGTGATAATTTGTGTTTGGAGGCGTTGCTCAAATCTCAGTGCTCAAAATTCTCATGCATTCATAAAACTGTCTGGCATCTATCTACCCATATGAAGAAGGATAAATCTGTAAATTTGGTACAATGCATAATTTTTTTCAGGCAAAAAGAACCCTTTTCGTTGCCAAACTTTACCTCAACTTTCAATTTGGTCCCCAATGTTTTTTGCTGTCAATTTCGTCTCCAATATTTTATATTTTGGTCAATTTTATACTTTGATTAGTAGATTTCATCATGTTTTTTAATCTGAGTTAGGATTTGAGTTTCTTCTTCTATTAATTTTACATTACATGTTGTTAGACACGTAGAATCTGTTGTTAATATTAAATTAAAGTATGAGCAAAGGATAAATTCAATCAAAATATAAAATTTTGAGACGAAATTGATAGAAAAAAATATAAGGGACGAAAAGAGTGCTCTTACCTTTTTTACACATTGGGAATTGTAGTAGGCATTAGATGGATCATATAGTTTCTGATACTCACAAAACTGTGTGCCTTTCATCGAACCAATATAAGGTAAGAGTTAGTAAAAGCATTAAGGAAGCTGGAGTATGTGAATGAAACCCATGCACTTAGTTTCTGTCTTTTTCCTTACATAACACTACTATTATCTCTTTTGAATCATAAGATTAAGCCTTAATTTAACTATGATTTCAATGCGAGACCATTATTATGATGCACAGGTTCGTCGTGTCCAGAGCTATGTAGACAAACTTGACAACCTAAAGGCAAGAAATTGTAATCCTTTTAGCTGCAGTGAGAATGTAAATAACCATGTAGTGTGTATGGCCACCAAATGGGAGACATTTGAATCAGGATTTGGAAGCTTGGAACCACAAACTCTATTTAAGTCATCTAATTCTACTGTAATCTCTCAGAATTGGGAGCTCTTTGACTAAAAGTAAGAAGTATATATAGCCACAAGTTCATTCCATAGAATCTGTTAATTTCATGGAGAAAACGTTTATGAATGTATTGCAAAGAGTTAAATAATGTTGTCGTTTTTTAATCAAAACATATATGCCATAAATTTGGAGGCCTTTACCTACTAATTGACATGATTTTTTTGGCCAGAAGTGCAAATTTGGTTCCATATTTTTTGCTCAGTTCTCAATTTGGTCCCGTATCATTTTTTGTTGCATTTTGTCTCATATCTTTGATTCGGGTTCCAATTTGGCCCCATATATTTTTTTTTGTTGAAAATTTGATCTTATATCTTTGGATCAGGTGTATAATTGGTCTCATATTTTTGAGTCAGGTGCAAAATTAGTCTCATATCTTTGGGTTAGGTGGAATCAACGGTGGAACCTTTTGTGAATAATGGGACCAATTCTCTAATTTGACCAAAAGATATGGGACTAAAAATGAAATGTGACCAAATTGAGATCTTTTGCAAAGATAAGAGACTAAAAGTGCAACAAAAAAAAAAATAGAACTAAATTGGGAACTGAATAAAAGATATAGGAACAAATCTACACTTGACCTAATTTTTTTCTTTTCCAACAACTAATTTGGTGGTAAGGAATAGTAAACTGATCTGTAGTGTGATTTTTGGCTTGACCGCCAAGCTTCCAACAATGTAAATGTTATCTGGCCTTGTTTGCAACTTCTGTTTTCTTTTTTAAAAATTAACTTAAGTCTATTTCTCGAAATGTTTTCTGATTTTAATTGAAGAGGAAGCAATTTAACTTACTGGACAATTATCCATTTTTCATCATAAAATTAGTGAATTTTTTTTTTTGGTTTCTCAAGGTATTCCCCAACTCGACGGGCCAATGACTAATTCTCCGCGGATTAGTGCTCCATTTAAGGGTTTGATGGTGGCTAATTGGTTGCTGCATACGCAAGGCGGGATTCGAACCCCCGACCTTGCTTAAGAAACCTAGTAAACTCAACTACTAGACCAAACAAGCTTGGTTATAAAATTAGTGATTTGTTTTCTTGAGAGATGGTTGATTTCTCAATTTAGTCCTTAAATAATAAAATTATAAAATTTAGTCTTGAAAGATATCATTTTCACCAAGTTGGTCCTTTTTAAAAAATTTCATTTCGAATTTAATGGTTAAAATGATTTTTTAATGGTTAAAAAATTAATCAAAAAATAATTAAAAAAACAGCAAGCTATAAAATTGTTCGAGTTCTAACCAAATAGACATATAAAATAATAAAGTCTATACAACACTGAAATTAACGATAGAAAGTATGAAAGGGAAGGCCCAATCTTATGGTTTGTATCAAAGAAACAAAAACAAAAAAATAAAAAATAAGTCATTATATATTATAAAAGTTAAAAGACATTCTATTTTCCATTGCCGGGAATTGAACCCGGGTCTCCTGGGTGAAAGCCAGATATCCTAACCACTGGACGACAATGGAACTTGTTGTTGACTGTAACAACTAAGATTACTTTATATAATACTATAGAATGAAACGTGGTGCAATTTGTTAGAAGCTATGAAACATGCATACGATATATCAAAATGTTAAATTTTTAAAATTATATGACATATGTTTATGTATGTAAGTAATTAAAATTTTATAAATTTTGATGAAAACTTTAAAAATTACAATATCTAAAAATAATATACATCATATTTGTTATTATTTTCTATTATTTCTCATGTTAAAAACACAAAAATTAATTTTTTCATCCTAAAAATTATAAATATATATTGTATATGTGTCGCCTATGGGTGTCAGACATAGATACACATATGATACAGTAACAAGACCTCAAAATTAGGTGTGCACACAATCCAGTTTAAGTTGGGTTTCGGCTAGACTCGGGCTGAGCCACTGGGTCCATTTGGGCCTAACTGGGCCAAAAATTTTTTTCTAAATTTTTATATTTATTTACTTAAGTCATTTAATTTTATTCATTCTATATGATTTTTAACTTATATATATTGATAAAAAAAAATTAACTTCAAATCACTTTAGTATTTTTTTATTAATAACAACATTTTATTTAATTTATTTATCAAAAAAATATTTATTTAATTGAGATTAAGTATATGTTTTATGTATTTTTTTAATATATAATTAATAAAAATAATAATACATATATTTTCCCTATAATAAAAAAGAATATTTTGTAATATATATATATATTGATGAACCTGGTTCTGGCCGGGGGTCATTACCTGGTTCGGTGAGGCAACTCTAGGTCGGAAGTCGCCTGCAAGTCAATGAACGCATAGGGGTAGCCTTGCGATTCACCTCCGATGCTTAAGTTAGTAAGGGATATGAGCTTAATAATCTCAATTGACTGAGTAGAGAGCGTACCTTTATCCAGTGTGAAGGGTTAACCTTTTATACTGGCTGAGGGCAATCAGTTGTGATCTTGTCATAAATGCCTGGATGCTTGATTGTGATCCTGGCATTGTGATGATGGAGATTGTGCCCTAGGGCCAATCATCTTACAGATATGTTTGGAACATATCAATTAATTTATAGAGATAAATTAATGGTTATCATATTATTAGCATGTTTACTATGATAACAGTCCGTGATTAATTATGAGATAATTAATATAAATTGTCCTTGGTCGCTCATTCAAGTGGGAACTCGAATTGAACTAAGACCAGCCTGACCTCGGTGCATAGAGATGCATGCACTAGATGCTGGGACGAGAGTCATGGTGCAATTATGTAAGGAGTTACAAATTGCTGGACCGACCCGGAGAGTTCTGCATGGGTTTCAGTCATTAGCTGGTCTCTCCTGTACATCTGTCATGATGCCCTTAGACCTGAGGTCTTGACTATTCCGGCGTTGTAGTTGTCAAACTTTGGCTTAGTCTAACGTTACATGTAACAGGGTAGCCATAAGGGCTGAGTACGGGTTTGGTTGATTGCCGTGCTGAGGAATGTGGTTGACCTAGATGGAATTTTGTCCCTCATAGAGATGAGAGGTATTTAACTGGGCCCCTCGATGAGTCTGTCCAAGGAATGTGTGGCCACACTGGTAATTGGGACTTACTCAGGGAATCGAGAAAGTTGAGGTTTGGAGTTTGGATGACTTTCCCATGCCTAATCCATGACCAAAATATCGTAGGACAAAAAGGGATCTAGACAAGGTGGTACTAAGGTTAAGTCGTTTTGGGGTTAGACGATAACTCACGTGTTTTGGGTAGTCGTGATGGCTTGCTAGAGTCCGCTCTCGACTTGTAAGTCATGGAGATGACTTACTGCCAACTTCACGTGGGGCCTGCTGGGTCACACACGAGCAGGAACCAGATGCCAAGCTGGGACACGAATTAGGACTAATTCGTGGGTCACATTTGTGACACCGTTTAAGACATAATTGATTGTGTTGGGACATGAAGTCTTGTCTTAAATAAATATCTACAGATATATAATATTTGGATTTGTGGGACAAATTTAAATATATATATATATATGATAATTGTTAAATAGATAATTGGATTAGTCTATTTGCAATTATATTCCTATTTATAATATTAGGGAATTATAAATTGGATAATGTTCCTAAGAGTTAGGAAATTATTAATTTATTAAATTCACTAATATTGGGAAAGATAGGATGAGGTTGGCGCCTCATATATACAAAAGGGATTTAATTAATAAAAATGTTTTATTAATTAAAATCATGGCTTAAATTTGAAATTCAAAAAGATTTGATCTAGATTTCAAATGATTGAATTAAATATATTAAGGTAATATTTGAATTCAATAAATACAGGGGAAGTCGAATTCTAGGTCCAATTGGATTTTAATATTAATGTAATATTTTA
The DNA here is from genome assembly GCA_003254925.1 of Chamaecrista fasciculata. Lineage (NCBI taxonomy): Eukaryota > Viridiplantae > Streptophyta > Magnoliopsida > Fabales > Fabaceae > Chamaecrista > Chamaecrista fasciculata. The sequence goes on from QANZ01042480.1 coordinate 138,382, forward strand.
ATTCAATAAACTAGAATTCAAGATTCAAAAAGATTGACTTAAAGATATTAAGGTAATTCTTTAAATCAATATTGTTGGAAAATAACAAATTAGTTATAACTTCCTAAGAGTTAAGTTAGTTATTTTAATTTATTAAATTCCAACAAAATGATAAGGGGAGATGGCGCATGGCTTGGGAAGATCTTGGAAGATTTGATCTTCCAATTTGATTCTCCAAGATTGCATTTTGAATCCAATTTAAATACTATAGTAATATTTTAAATTGGAATTCAAGTCATGAAATTGTGATATGGAGATATCATAATCTTATGATTTGATAATTATATATTTTAGGGATTCCCTAATTATAATTATCAAAGTCCCCAAACCCTATAAAAGGAAGCCATAAGTCGACTTTCACAAGAGAGATCAAAAAAGGGTGAGAGCTTCATGCATACTTAGAAATCGACTTTAGCCTAGTTCTTCTCAAGAGAAAAATTCGATTTTTGCTCTAGGTGAGGAGAGAGAGAAAAATCGCAACCCTAGTTTCTAGAGAGAGAAAGTGGCGCACAATTCTAAAGAGTTTAGTTTTGTGTGGCAAGGTTGTGTGGGATCAAGACTTGGATTCTTGATCAAGGCGCCATATAGTTCTTGGAAAATTCAAAGAAGAGTTCTTGAATTAAAGAACACCGTAGATAAAGGTTCCGGATTCACTTGGAGAGTTGAAGGAGGCTAGCACCTAGGCATCTCCAAAACTGTTCGTGTGGATTACCGGCGGAGGAAGGACACGTCACGTGGACTTCTAGGATACGCCCCGTTCAACTAAACCAATTGAAACTCGTGAGGTATACCACTATCCAAAAGTTTTAAATTCAGCTAGCGGATCCGTTCGGGAATTCTAGGCCCTTGCGCGTTTTATGTTTAAAGTTTTTAATTATGTTTTGCTTCCGCTGCGTTTAGGCGCCCCTGAATTCCCCAACAGTGGTATCAGAGCCACGCTAGTCCTTGGATTTAAAACTGTTTATGTGTACATGTGATGTATGATATGTGTGTTTACCGCTTTCAATCACCGTTTTGGTTTTACGAAAATTCACCGATTAATTTTTGCTCAAAAGTCGATTTTACAATCTAAGGTGCAAATTTATGTATGTGATACATAAAGAAATCAATGAGATTGATTTGGATAAGTTTCTTGAATTTTAAGGCCAAAATCGAAAATCCTTGTATAATTATAATAAAAAGTGTTTTAATTATAATATTATAAAGGTGGCTGAAATTTATCAAAATTGTGAATTTTATAAATTTTAGGGGTCAATAATTCGAATTCTTGAATGAGATTCTTGAATTTTATAATTATTGATAATAGGCCTGAATTTCAAGAAAGGCATGTTAAAATTGCACAGACCCTAAATTGAACACAATTTTAAAAGGAGTTTTAATATATGTGTTGGTTACCGTGTTTGACATAATTGTATGAATTGTTCATATTTGAATTGTGTGGTGTTGGATATGGCTCTAGGAGGTTTATTTCGGTAAATA